>CAUYLG010033962.1:0-74753 GCA_963573385.1 Cacajao melanocephalus
AGGAGCAAGATCAAAAAAACTCAAAACCTAGCAGAAGACAAGAAATAACTAAGATCAGAGCAGAACAGAAAGAGATAGAGGCACAAAAAACCCTTTAAAAAAATCAATAAATCCAGGAGCTGATTTTTTGAAAAGATCAACAGAATAGACAGACCACTGGCCAGATTCAAAAAAGAAAAGAGAGAAGAATCAAATAGATGCAATAAAAAATGATAAAGGGGATATCACCACAGATTCGACAGAAATACAAACCACCATCAGAGATTACTACAAACAACTCTACGCACATAAACCAGTAAACCTGGAAGAAATGGATAAATTCCTGGACACTTGCACCCTCCCAAGCCTAAACCAGGAAGAAGTCAAAACCCTGAATAGACCAATATCAAGGGCTGAAGTTGAGGCAGCAATTAATAGCCTACCACTCAAAAAAAGCCCAGGTCCAGATAGGTTCACAGCCGAATTCTACCAGACATACAAAGAGGAGCTGGTACCACTCCTTCTGAAACTCTTTCAAACAATCCAAAAAAGAGGGAATCCTTCCCAAATCATTTTATGAGACCAACATCATCCTGATACCAAAACCCAGCAGAGACTCAACAAAAAAAGAAAACTTCAGGCCAATATCCATGATGAACATAGATACAAAAATCTTCAATAAAATACTGGCAAACTGATTACAACAGCACATCAAAAAGCTTATCCACCATGATCAAGTAGGCTTCATTCCAGGGATGCAAGGCTGGTTCAACCTATGCAAGTCTATAAACATCATCCACCACATAAACAGAACGAAAGACAAAAACCACATGATTATCTCAATAGATGCAGAGAAGGCCTTTGACAAAATTCAACAGCACTTTATGCTAAAAACTCTCAATAAACTAGGTATCGATGGAACATATCTCAAAACAATAAAAGCTATTTATGACAAACCTGCAGCCAATATCATACTGAATGGGCAAAAACTGGAAGCATTCCCTTTGAAATCTGGCACTAGACAAGGATGCCCTCTCTCACCACTCCTATTCAATATAGTATTGGAAGTTGTAGCCAGAGAAATTAGGCAAGAAAAAAGAAATAAAGGTGTATTCAATTAGGAAAAGAGGAAGTCAAATTGTCTCTATTTGCAGGCGACATGATTGTATATTTAGAAGACTCTTTCATCTCAGCCCAAAATCTCCTTAAACTTATAAGCAACTTCAGCAAAGTCTCAGGATACAAAATCAATGTGCAAAAATCACAAGCATTCCTATACACCAATAACAAACTTAAAGAGAGCCAAATCAAGAACAAACTGCCATTCACAATTGCTACAAAGAGAATAAAATACCTAGGAATACAACTAACAAAGGATGTAGAGGATCTCTTCAAGGAGAACTACAAACCACTGCTCAAGGAAATCAGAGAGGACACAAACAGATGGAGAAACATTCCATGCTTATGGTTAGGAAGAATCAATATTGTGAAAATGGACATACTGCCCCAAGTAATTTATAGATTCAACACCATCCCCATCAAGCTACCTATGACCCTCTTCACAGAACTGGAGAAAACCACCTTAAACTTCATATGGAACCAAAAGAGAGCCCGCATAGCCAAGTCAATTCTAAGCAAAAAGAACAAAGCTGGAGGCATCACACTATCTGACTTCAAACTATACTACAAGGCTACAGTAATCAAAACAGCATGGTACTGGTATCAAAACAGAGATATAGACCAATGGAACAGAACAGAGGCCTTGGAGGCAATGCCACACATCTACAACCATCTGATCTTTGACAAACCTCACAAAAACAAATAATGGGGAAAGGATTCCCATTTAATAAATGGTGTTGGGAAAACTGGCTAGCAGTGTGCAGAAAGCAGAAACTGGACCCTTTCTTGACACCTGACACTAAAATTAACTCCAGATGGATTAAAGACTTAAACATAAGACCTAACACCATAAAAACCCTAGAAGAAAACCTAGGCAAAACCATTCAAGACATAGGCATAGGCAAGGACTTCATGACTAAAACACCAGAAGCATTGGCAACAAAATCCAAAATAGACAAATGAGACCTAATCAAATTCCAGAGCTTCTGTACAGCAAAAGAAACAATCATTAGAGTGAACTGGCAACCAACAGAATGTGAAAAAATTTTTCCAATCTACCCATCTGACAAAGGGCTAATATCCAGAGTCTACAAATAATGAAAACAGATTTACAAGAAAAAAACAAGCAAACCCATCCAAAAGTAGGTGAAGGATATGAACAGACACTTTTCAAAAGAAGACATATATAAGGCCAACAAACATGAAAAAATGCTCATCATCACTGATTATTAGAGAAATGCAAATCAAAACCTTATTGAGATACCATCTCACAATGGTTAGAATGGCGATCATTAAAAAATCAGGAGACAACAGATGCTGGAGAGAATGTGGAGAAATAAGAACACTTTTACACTGTTGGTGGGAGTGTAAACTAGTTCAACCCTTGTGGAAGACAGTGTGGTGATTCCTCAAAGACCTAGAAATAGAAATTCCATTTGACCCAGCAATCCCATTACTGGGTATATACCCAAAGGATTATCAGTCATTTTATTATAAAGACACATGCACACGTATGTTCATAGTGGCACTGTTTACAACAGCAAAGGCCGGCAACCAATCCAAATGCCCATTGACGATAGACTGGACAAGGAAAATGTGGCACATATACACCATGGAATCCTATGCAGCCATATAAAATGATGAGTTTGTGTCCTTTGTATGGACATGGATGAATCTGGAAACCATCATTCTCAGCAAACTGACACAAGAACAGAAAATCAAACACCGCATGTTCTCACTCATAAGTGGGTGATGAACAATGAGAACACATGGACACAGGGAGGGGAGCATCACACACTGGGGTCTGTTGGGGGGACCAAGGGAGGGACAGCGTGGAGGGTGTGGAGGTCAGGGAGGGATAACACGGGGAGAAATGCCAGATGTAGGTGATGGAGGGATGGAGGCAGCAAACCACATTGCCATGTGTGTACCTATGCAACAATCTTGCATGATATGCACAGGTACCCTAGAACCTGAAGTACAATAAAAAACAAAACAAAACATGTAAGCATTGTATATCAGGGTTTTCTATTTCTGAGATGAGAAATGTGTGTGTGTACACATTTGATATGAATATAGTTCTCCATAATTGTCTTGGGTTTTGTGGTTCCCAAACTTTTTCCCTCGACCCATTACATGAAGCTGGCTGGAATAGTCCTGGAACCCCTCTATGTAACTGTTAGACGACTAAACTTTTTAGTAGAAAAGCATAGTTCTTAGGCCAGAACCGAAGCCTAAGACTTTGAATTCTCATCCTCATTTCGCCACCCCACTTTGCTTCCCAAAGAGCTTTTCTGATGATGGGTTTTATTGCAGTTATTGCAGCAGGCTTCTCAGGAGTAACTCAGGCTACGTGTATCCAACTATCTCTTTTCCTCTGCCCAGTATCTATATGCAGTTTTGACCTTGATCTAGCTGCTTCCAAAACAACACATTCTGAAGTTGAATGAATCTAATTCATAAATTTTGCAAGATCTATATTGAACCACATTATTATTCATACCACTAAAAGAAAATGAGGGCTATAACCCGAACTTTTTCTAACTAGAATAACTGCTTCTATTAATCTAGAGATTTTAGCACCTTTTAATTTTCTCCATGCACATATTCTGAATAGAATCTTCCAAATGTAGTATTACTATTGTTTTACTTGTTCAGCACCAATTCTTATGCATCTACTCCTTTTAATTGAGAGGGAAATAAAAAATGGGTTGATTATCATATGAATGAGAGTCAGCTTTCTACCTTTTCATTTCCTTTTTAAGAAAATTTGACAATATGCATAGAGACATACAATTCTTGTCTTTTGATGAAAGGAAGTTTCTGGCTTCTATTGGCTGATTTTAATCTTATTACAAAAACTGAAAATTTGGATTTCATGTGTTAGCAAAACTGATTGTTCCTGAAAGCATTTGAAAAATTAGTTAGGGCGGGATGGGGGTGCTGGAATCAGACAAAGGGATTAGAGTATATGGATCCTGAAACAGGGCTTGACAAATCCTCTTTCTTCACACAAGACCAAATGTGTATTTACTGAAAACAACACATGGAGAGGATGGGGAGCTAGAAATTGCTTTGTTAAGCTAAAGCTTGGGAAATATTGTAATTGAAGATCCACCTGGTATGTTCAAAGCAGATTATAAAAGCCTGTTGAGTAGCAACTGATTTATCTTCTCTGGAGATCAGTCTGTACCTAGAACATGGCTGAGTTGGCTCAATGGCACCCAAATCAAACCACAGTTTTGGTGTCACCAGTGAAGTTTCTCTCTCCTCGTTCCTTCCTTCCCATCCCTCCACCTCCAATGCACATGAAAAATTTTAATGGATATTTTGGTGTGTTAAAGAATGGCCCCAAATGTGTTCCTGTTCTAATTCTCAAAACGTTTACTGTTACCTTACGTGGCAAAGGGGATTTTGCAAATGTAAATCAGTTAAAGATCTTGACATGGGGGGATTATCCTGGATGATATGGATGGGTCCTAAATATAATCGAAAGTGTCCTTATAAAAGACATTCCAAAGGAGATTTGATACAGAAAAAAGGAGAGAAAGCAATGTTGCCACAGAGGCAGAGATTGGGAGAATGCAGCTACAAGCTAAGGAATGCTGGCAGCCACCAAAAACTGGAAGAATCGAGGAATGCATTCTTCCCTGGAGTGACCAGAGGACATGCTGCCTCACTAATACCTTGGTTTTGGCCCAGTGAAACTAATGTTGCACTTCTGGCCTCCAGAACTGTGAGAGAATAGGTTTCTGTTGTTTTAAGCCCCCAAGTTTGTGCTAATTTATTACTGCAACAGTAGGAAATGAATACAGATATGTGGTAGAATGATATCTTAAATATCAGAATTTAAGGCAAAATTACATATAGATACCTCGACTCCAGAAAATCACTTAAGAATGTCCCACATTGGAGAACAGTATGGCAGTGTCTTCCCCAGCACTGGAATGGAGTATCATTTCTTCAGGTGAGACGCCAGATAAAGTAGTGGACTTGTGTTTAGAGGCCATGTTGTAGGCCATAAAATACTTATCTTTAAACATGAGATCCCCCCACAGAAGTACCTGGGAACTGTCCTACTGGGGTAATTGCAGATTTGTATCTCCTATTTCACATTCGCTCAAGGCATACGCTTATTGAGTTGGAAGGATGGGCAGAATTGTTCACATGATTCGGATTGTCCTTTTATGCCATCTCCCAAGTCAGTAAGAATATATTTGCTTAAGGAAAATAATAGTTCCTAGCTGGTATATAGACTCACCATGTGCTAGACACTTTTCTAATTGCTTATGCTGACTCATTTAATGCCCTGTAGGCTGAGGTGCAGAGAAGTGAAGTGGCTTGGCTAAGATCACAGAATGGCAGAGCTGGGATTTGAATCCAGGCTGACTGACATCAAAATCTTTGCTCTTAACCACTATATTCTACTCTCTTAGTGTTAGCTAAAGAGATGGTATTATTTCGCCATGTAAAAAAATGTTAGCAGTGTTTATTTTGGATGTTTGGATTACTAATAATTATTTTTTCTTTTAAAACGTGTTTATATATTCCATTATTTTACTTTATTTAGTTGATTCAGTTTATTGCACTTTGATTCTTCAACAAAGAGCATAAACTGCTTTTATAATCCAAAAACAAAACCCAACAAAGTTAATATACTTTCATTTTGGAAAAAAAATAGGATTCAAAGTTGAGGCTGATCGTCTGAGAGTAGGCATTCATGACCAGCCTGGCCACCATGGCAAAACTCCGCCTCTACTAAAAAAAAAAAAAAAAAAATAGCCAGGCATGGTGACGCATACCTGTAGTCTCAGCTACTTGGGAGGCTGAGGCAGGAGAATCACTTGAACCCCAAAGGCAGAGGTTGCAGTAAGCTGAGATTGTGCCTCTGCACTCCAGCCTGGGAGACAGAGCAAGACTCTGTCTCAATAAAAAATTGTATCTTTGTTACATACATACATCTATCATCTATCTATCTATCTATCTATCTATCTATCTATCTATCATCTATCAATCTATCTATCTATCTACAGGTATGATAGCTAAAACTAAAAGAAACTATTTAAAAGAGATTCACTTATTGTGTTATTGAGTTTGGTGCTATTACAGAGTAGGAGAAGGAGTTTCTAGAACATGGACAGATTATTGCAAGGCACAGATCAATACAGAGATATAATTGTTGTGTTCTACACTTGTCCCATCTGACATTGATATCAACATATAGCAGGCTTTTTTGGCTCTAGCTTATGATACCAGTGTGGGAATTCTGAGATTTCTTGATAACATTCTTTGTCATCTAACATCATAAGTTAACAGTTGTATAAACAAAGCTCACTTATGTAAATAAAAAAGACCAATTACTTATATATATTGGAAAAGTGTGTGATATGGTGTTAAGTGAAAAAATTGGGACACAGGTGGTCAAAAGCAACACAATCTCTATTACAATGAAGAAAAAATTGTGTATTCCATGATTTTGTTTCCATGAAGGGGTTATTTTCCTCTTCATACTTTTAGGAGTACTACTATTAGTACAAACTTCTAAAAGTATAAATACTCTGTACTTTCTAAAATTTCTACAGTGAGAATACATTTTTTTTAAAAAGTATTTTTGTAGAGACAGGGTCTTGCGATGTTGCCCAGGCTGGCCTTGAATTCCTGGCCTCAGGTGATCCTCCTGCCTCAACCTCCCAAAGTGTCGGAGTTACAGACATGAGCCCCCACATCCAGCCTATTTTTCTTTATATAAAAAATAAAAGGTAAAATAGCCTTCCAATGCAAGATTATAAATATTAGAAAATCTCAACTTTTAAAGCCTTTTGTCCCATAAGGCTTCCTTGGGTAGCTGCCTAATAAAGATGTGGCTCCCAATTTCAAAATCTGTGAATCTCTTAAGGATATGCTTCCCCAAGAGGAAGCTTCCTTCTTGTTTCATATGGGCTGTTCCATATGCTTTCCACTTAGCTTGAAATGAAGCTCTTTGAAAACTTTTCTGTTCTTTGCTTTTAACTTGAAGACATTCTGCTATTTTCTAAACATTTAGTTTCATAATTTAGTCTGATGCTATTAAATTCGTTCATACTTTATTCCCAGATTTGTTTTTCAAGCAACCTCTGTGGATATCAAGGATAATCCATTCTGTGCTCCCTTTACTTAGTGCTACCCATGTCTTTATATTGCCTGTTTTAATTTGTCTTTTGTATAATGCATTTGAAATAATTTCTTTTCCCTTTCTAACCATGGAACATTTTCTCAGCTTCAGTAAAATTGCTGCAATTTTGTATAATCTTTGATAACTCTCCTGCTAGAAGAGCCATATAGTTAAGCTTCAGCCACAACTTAAAGCTGCCATAAAGCTTTGTCTCTACCAATTAAATAACCAGACTGTAGCACACTTGGTGGGATTCTTCAGGCCCTCTGGATGACTGAGTGGTGTGGCTGCATAGTTGGCAGCCACTCAATGACTCATAGAGATTGAAAAACAAAAGGAGTGAATGGTGTTGGTAGCCAATTTGGTCACAAGGCACACAGGGGAGATCCAAGAAAGATTCTGTAGTTTTAAAATCACCTGCATTATTACTGTACACCCCACTTGTCTCACTGATTGTTTGAAAAATAGAAACTCCTTTTTCTGGCTTTTTTATCCAGACAACCTGGAAGTCTACACTGGTACTGGTATCATCCTTCTTTCCACAACCTTTTTTTGTAGGAGTTGATCTCCTTTTTGCTGTAACAAAATCTGGCTCTTTCTGAAGGACACGGTTTCCCCCGCAGCCATGCTGGCTTTATTTTCCCACTCCCCGTGTACCTCAACTTTGTGAAGAAGAGTGGTGTAGTTACTACACTGTTGTTGTTCTGCCTGGGTTCCTTTAACCCTCCAGTGAACCCATCCCAGCCCCTCACTGCTCTAAGTGTCGACCACTGGCTACTCACAACCGCCCCCATTAAGAATTTTTGCCCTGCATCAGTGGTTCTCAAAGTGTGGTCCTGGGACCAGCAGCAGAGCATCACCTGGGAATTTGTTATAAATGCAAATTCTCAGGCCCTACCTACTGACTCAGAAACTTGGAAATTGGGGTCTAGCCATCTGTGTTTCTGATGCACAGTAACGTTAGACAACAACTGCCCTTGGGTGAATGGAAACCTAAACCAGAAATGCTTGGGCTGATAGATTTTCCTGTCAGGGACTACCTGCAGCCAATGGTTGGCCAATTCAGAGGTTACAAAAGGCTGCTCACTCCATCCCTTGAAAGGGGATGACTTTGTGATGCCATTCAGGCTCTGGAGCTCCTGGTGGTATCAGTCTGGGGCTGGAACTGAGCTAAATTCATATCTTGGCCAGACTCCTCCCCTGCCCTATGCTGCACCCCCATTCCCTTAAGGGAAATTATAGGTTGAATTGTGTTTCCCAAAAAAGATATGTTGAAGCCCTAATTCCCAGCACCCCAGAATGTGACCTCATTTGAAAATAGGATCCTTGCAGATGTAATTAATTAAAATGGCATCATACTAGAGCAGGGTGGGTTCCTCATGCAATATGACTGATGTCCATATAAGGTAAAGACACAGGGCACAGAGAGAGTGCCATGTGAAGAGGGAGGCAGAAGTGGGAGTGACACAGCTGCAAGTTGTGGAACACCAAGGATTGTTGGCCATCACCAGAAGCTAGGAAAGAGGCACAGAACAGATTCTCTCTCAGAGCCCTCAGAAGGAACAGGTCCTGTAGACATCTTGATTTTAGACTTCTAGCCTCCAGAACTGTGAGACAATAAGGTTCTCTTGTTTCAGGCCACCCAGTTTATGGTACTTATTTATGACAGCTCTGGTAAATGAATAGAAGAGATTTTACCTGATCTCACTCCCTGGCCAGCCCTTTTGCACAAGAATCCCTGATTCAGGCTCCACTTCTAGGGAACTTGTCCTAAGACAATGGACATTTTTCTTGTTCCTCCCTGGGACTTCTACGCTCCTGTAACGTTCTATTCCTTTGAGTGTCAAGCTACTCAGTTATACTATAGTCTCTCTGGATCTGTGACTATATTATCAGTTTTATTAGCTAGACCCAGTGGGCAGCACTTGGGAAATTTCTACCAACTGCTTTTAAACACACTCAGGGCCAGGCGTGGTGGCTCACACCTGTAATCCTAGCACTTTGGGAGGCTGAGGCGGGCATATCAGCTGAGGTCGGGAGTTCGAGACCAGCCTCATCAACATGGAGAAACCCCATCTCTACTAAAAATACAAAATTAGCCGGGCATGGTGGTGCATGCATGTAATCCCAGCTACTCAGGAGGCTGAGGCAGGAGAACAGCTTGAACTTGGGAGGCAGAGGTTGCAGTGAGCCGAGATTGTGCCATTGCACTCCATCCTGGGCAACAAGAATGAAACTCCATCTCAAAACAAAACAAAACGAACTCAGTTGTACTTCCCTGACTCTGTTCTCCTGTCATCTTGGACTTCCATAGCTTTACTAGTCACATGTGGTTAACAGCAAAGTCTCATTTTGGGGTACTGAAAAGTCCCATCAATATAGGCACATCTTGTTTTATTGTGCCTCTCAGAGATTGTGTATTTTACAAATTGAAGGTTCGAGGCAAACCTGCATCAAGCAAGCACTTCTACAGGTGCTTTCTTTCCAACAGCTTGTGCTCACTTTGTATCTCTGTGTCACATTTTGGTCATTCTCATCCTATTCAGTACTTTTTCATTATTATTATATCTGTTATTGTGATCTGTGATCAGTGATCTTTGATGTTACCACTGTAACTGTTTTGAGGTGCCATGAACGGTTCCATGAACCATACCTATGTAAGATGGTATGGTGAACATAATTGATAAACGTTGTGTGTGTTTTAACTACTCTACTAACCAATCATTTCCCCATCCCTCTCCCTCTCCTCCAGCTTCCCTATTCCCTGAGACACAACAATATTGAAATTAGGCCAATTAATAACCCTATAATGGCCTCTAAGTGTTAAAGTGGAAGGAAGTGTCACATGTCTCTCACTTTAAATCAAAAGCTGGAAATGATTAAGTTTAGTGATGAAGGCATATTGAAAGTTGAGGTAGGCAAAAAGCTAGGCCTCTTGTGCCAAAGTAGCTAAGTTGTGAATGCAAAGGAAAAGTTCTTGAGGGAAATTAAAAGGGCTACTCCAGTGGACACAGGAATGATAAGAAAATGAAACAGCTTTTTTGTTGATATGGAGAAAGTTTGAGTGGTCTGCAGAGAAGAGCAAACTAGCTACAACCTTCCCTTAAACCAAAGCCTAATCCAGAACAAGGCCTTAACTCTCTTCAATTCTATGATGGCTGAGAAAGGTGAGAAAGCGGCAGAAGAAAACTTTGAAGCTAACAGAATTTGGCTTATGAGGTTTAAGGTAAGAAGCCATCTTTATAACCTAAAAGTGAAAGGAAAAGCAGGAAATCGTGATCTAAATAAAAGCAATAGCATGTTATCCAGAAGATCTAGCTAAGATTGTTGTTGAAGGTGGCTACACTAAATAACAGATTTTTAACAGCTTCTATTGGAAGAAGATGCCATCTAGGATCTACATAGGTAGAGAGGAGAAGTCAACACCTGGCTTCAAATCTTCAAAGGACAGGCTGACTCTTCTGTTAGAGATTAATGTAGCTGGTGACTTTTAAGTTGCAGCTAATGCTCATTTGCCATTCTGAAAATCCTACAACCCTAAGAATTATGCTTAATCTATACTTCCTGTGCTCTGTAAATGGAACAACAAAGCCTGGATGACAGCACATCTGTTTACAGCATGATTTACTGAATATTTTAAGCCCACTGTTGAGACTTACTGCTCAGACAAAAAGATTCTTTTTAAAATATTACTGCTCATTAACAATGCACCTAGTTACCTAAAAGCTCTGATGGAGATGTACAAGGAGATTTATGTTGTTTTCATGACTGCTAAATATATCCATTCTGCAGCCCATGGATCAAGCAGTAATTTAACTTTCAAGTCTTATTTTTAAGAAGTACATCTTGTAAGGCAATAGCTGCCAATGATAATGATTCCTCTGATGGATCTGAGCAAAATAAATTGAAAACGTTATGGAAAGAAGTCACCATTCTAGATGCCATTAAAAACTTGATTCATGGGAGGAGGTCAAAATACCAACATTAACAGGAGTTTGGAAAGAAGTTGATTCCAACTCTCACGGATGACTTTGAGCAGTCCAGACTTTAGTGGAGGAAGTTACAGCAGGAGAGCTAGAATTAGAAGTGGAGCCTATGTGACTGGATTGCTGCAATCTCATGATAAAACTTCAACAGATAAGAAGCTGCTTCTTGTGGATGGGCAAAGCCAGTGGTTTCTTGAGATGGAATCTACTCCTGGTGAAGGTGCTGTGAACACTGTTGAAATGATAGTGAAAGATTTGGGATACTACATAAACTGAGCTGATAAAGTGTTGGCAGGATTTGGGAAGACTAATTTTGAAAAAAGTTCTACTCTGGGGAAAATGCTATCAAACAGCATTGCATGCTATAGAGAAAGAAAGAGTTGATCAATGTGGCAGACTTCATTGTTGTCATATTTGAAGAAATTGCCACAGCCACTGCAACCATCAGCAACCACCACCCTGATCAGTCAGCAGTCATCAACATCAAGGCAAGAGCCTCCACCAGCCAAAAGATTACAACTTGCTGCAGGCTCAGATTATCGTTAGCATTTTTTTAGCAATAGAGAATTTTAAAGTTAAGATATGTACACTTTTAACATAATGCTATTGCACACATAGTAGGCTAAAGTACAGTGTAAACATAACTTTTATATGCACTGGAAAACAAAAAATTGTGTGTGACTTGCTTTATTGCAGTGGTCTGGAATTGAACCTACAGTATCACTGAGGTTTGCCTGCATTTGCATCTCTCCTTCAGTTCAAAGTTGCCCCTCTCTCCCTTCATTGGATGGCACTGAAATGCTGCAGGATGGCACTACAGAAGTGAGGTAAAGTCTTTTCCTGTCCTCTACCCACCTCTTCTCTCACTCTCTTTGCTGCCTTGGGCTCATGCAAGGCAGGGAAGGAAAGGATTAGAGATTTTACCAACCTCAGCACTTCTGGCATTTTGGACCTCATTGTGGGGGGTTGTCTGATCATTATAGGATGTTTAGCAGCCTGGCTTTTACTCCCTAGATGCTAGTAGCAGGCCCACCTCCACCTTATTTCCCTCTGTAACAACCAAAAGTATCTCCAGATATTGCAAATGTCCCTGGTTATGGGCAGTTTCTTACTTGACTGGTGCTGATGGTACATGGCCATCACGGTCCTCTGTCAAGGCAAATGTCCTTTTAAAAAGGATTTACACATAATAATTGCACATATTTATGGGAAACATGATGTTTCAATACATGTATAAATTGTGCACTGATCAAATCAGGGTCATTAATGTATCTATCATCTTAACCATTTATCATTTCTTTGTGGTGAAAATATTTTTAAAATGCCTCCTTAAGCAATTTTGTAGTATATGATACATTATTGTGAACTCTAGTCACTTTCCTAACAGAATCCAGAACTTACTCTTCCTATCTAATGGTAACTTTGTACTTGTTGACCAATTACTCACCACTCTCCTTCCCTCACCCTGCCTATCTTCTGGTAATTGCTATTCTACTGCGTACTTCTTTGAGAAGCACTTTTTATTGATTCTACTTATGAGCAAGATCATGCAATACTTGTCTACCTGTGCAAGTCCTACGTCTTATTGCTGGTTGTTTCTCTTGTGGGGAGCTTCTGTGCATTCTTCAGAGATGCTCCCATCACTCAGTAAACCTCCTACCTCACATTGCTCACCAGGGAAGGCCCTCTCCGGCTAATCTGTTACACTGCTCTTCTGATAGACACCTTCAACCTCTTCTGCTGGGAGCGCCTTTCCCCAGAGAGAGTTCTCCCAGGAGTCTTCTTGAGAAATCTCATTCCTAGCTACTTCAGCAGGGATAACTTGGCTCAAAATAAATACATACACTGTTGGCTTCTCTTCTTCTCATTCCACTGCAGGTAACAGTTTTAGGCAACCATTCACCCTCAAACTTCTCCAAGTAAGAGGCATCGGCCTTTGTCATTCTCCAGCCCTAAGGGACAGGCGTGACTACTTCTTAAGAATTTTTACCACATTTTGCTTAGGCGCCACCTTCATTTTCCGTTGCTGATTAACAAATTACCACAAGCGTAGCAGCTTAAAACAACACAAATGTATTATCTCACAGTTTTTATGGGGTCATGAGTCCTGGTAGGAGTTAGTTGAGTCCTCTGCTAAGGGTCTCACCATGCTGAAATCAAGCTGTTACTCCAAACTGTGATTTGCACCTAAGACTTTGGGTCCTCTTTCGAGCTGATTGCTTTTTGGTAGAATTCATTTCCTTGCAGCTACATGACTAAGGTCCTTGTTTTCTTGCTAGCTGTCAACTGGGGACTGCTGTCAGCTTCTATAAGTCACTTACTGTTTCTCGTCACATGGCCCCCATAGATGGTTTATAGCATGGCTGTCTGCTTTCTTCTAGAGCAGCAAGAGTGCATCTGAGACTATTAGAAGCCCTTTTAAGAGTTTACCTCACTAGGTTGGGCCCACTCATGTTAAGCTTCCCTTTCATGAACTTGACTAAGACTTTAATTATATCTTCAATATCTCTTTTGTCATTTAATGTAATATAATCATGGGAGTGATAGCCTTCATAGCTAAGGGTCTCACCACACTCAAGGGAAGGTGATTATACAAGGGTATGGGGTCCTTGGAGGGGGGCGGGCATCATCTTAGAATTCTGTCAGTCACAGGCCTCATGAGACTACTGGACCAACAGCCCTCTCATTTGGCTTGAGGATAGTGACCATCAACCTCCTCTGGAAAGGTGAGGGGAAGTGCCATAATGCTTTTTTCCAGAATGACAATTTTCTTTAAAGAATTTTTCTCGGAAAAAAATTTCATCTTTTCTTTTATAGCTTAGAGATGGGCAATAGGCTAAACGCTGCAGGACTGATTTTTGTCTGCCTCTTAGTAAGCCCTGGATATAACTAACTGACACTACCACTCCTTTGAATTTGCAAACATTTATACCCATTATCCATTGATTGGGGTCTCCGCAGGAAATACCATTTAACAGCCTGTTAAATTATTATTTCTTGACCTCCTGGTCACAGCATTCATCAAAATCTACAACATGTGCTTCAAAGTTGCCCTGTCCTCTCCAGTTAGATGCTAGTGGAGAAAGTCACACAGGTGGATAGATAATTTCCATCATGACTTCACAGCCGCCAGCCGCAGGTGGACCCTCAGCACTGCCTGCACACTTCTCCCGATTCTCTGGACTGCTCACTCTTCCATTTCTCACAAAGACTGTGTCAGGCCTTCACTCCCCACCAACACTTCCAACTTCCCTTTCCTTACACTGTATTCTTTGAGTACCTAATGCATGCTAAGGTATACAATGCTATCCTGGGGATTCAAAGACCTATGACAGCAGGTCCCTCTCTTAAGAATCTCACATTCTTTTGGGGGAAGACTGACATATTAGCAAACAATTATAACATAATATGAAAAGGGCAATGGCAGAGACCTATACATAGGACATTATCAGAACCTAGAGGGAGGTCCCTAACCCAACAGCAGGGGTGAGGGAGAGAATTAGGGAAGACTTCCCAGAGGGATGTGATAGCTGAGCTGCTTTTTATAGGTGAATAGTATTGGGTTGGATGATGTATATTATCACTGTATGAGATGAACTCAGGTTAATGTGAGTATACACACTCCTATACCACTCTAAATGCTGTGGTAGAGTTGGTATAATTTTTTCAGAAGAATCAATGATTTCCAAGTTGTAGATGACTCTATGGCTTGCATGTGAATGATTTCTGACTTTTTGCTCCATTTGGGAATCCAATGTCATGGTAGAGTATATGTGCATGAGACTTTTCTTATGAACCACTTCAGACCCTCTCTCTCTGCATGGATTCTGCCTGATTTCAGGTGCAAGCTGACAGCCCGTCACCTGCGGCCTATGTGCACATCTCTCATCTGCAGCCCTGGGATTCCTTGTTGATTCTACCAGGACACTCAGCTCTGGGTTCCTGCCCACTTAAGGGCAACTTGGAGGTGTGGAAGAGTTAATATACTAGAACTAACAGAGGCTAGGAGCCAGTGAATAAATTCTGCCCTTTTTTCCTCATAATGAGATGCAGCTGATATGATTTCTTAGGGACAAAGTCCTGCTGACGGGGCAATCAATATCAGTCAGCAGTGGTGAGTTCCATCATGCTTCCTGTCATCGCCTCTCCTGATTTGCCTGTCCTTCTCTCCCTTTCCTTCCATCCTGCTCCCTGGGGCTTACTTCCTAGCAAATAGCATCACATAACCTTCTGCCTTAGGCTCTGTTTTCTGAGGAATCCAAACTAAGACAATAAATATTTTTAATTAAGATATGGTTAAATGAGTGGGCTCTAAGGTTAGAGAAATGAGGCTTCAATTTTAGCAAGTTAGTTACTTCACTTCTTCACGCTTCCGCTTTATGGTCCGTAAGTCTGTATTACAGACCACATGGGTCTGTATGAAGTGAGATTTATATACTACCGCACGTATTACACATTCGACTGCTAGTTATTATTTGTGTCCATGTCAAGCTGGAGCAGAGCAAATAGGCCTGACTGTTAAGATAGTGATGGTGGTAGCTTAATATAAGCAGCACTTTTTCCTTTTCTGATGGCCTCACATTATCACATTCAGTCTTTACTAACCCTATGAACTAGAGAGATGGACCTTGAACCTTAATTTAGTACCTTCTTCTAGAAACTTCAGTTTGCAGAGTGTGGACAGCTTAGTGAGAAGAAAGGCAGGGTTAAGTGTCCGGTGACTGGGTGCTACTGTGGAAAGGGGACAGATCCAGCTGCCTTTGACCTGTTCCTGGTCCCTTGCTCTTGTTGATTTCTATGCTCACCAATCCTGGGGGTTCGTTCTCCTTTCCAAGCTCATTCATGAGGTCCCCAAATGCTGCCCAATATACTGGGCTGCCCACAGAAGATAACGGATGAGGGCACAGTGGCATTGCTCTTAGGGCTCCCCCAGAAGAAAGAATTTCTGGTTATACCTCTCTGCACAAACTTGGAATACTTGAATTAAGAAAAGAAATCACTTAAAAAAAGGGTCATGGAATGCTTTTGACTTTCATTCTTAAGTGACGCTAAATAACAAGGACTGACAGAAGGCATTAAAGAGAAATCCCCGTGGTGTTGATTTGTTGGACTTTGGCATTTCCTTGCTTTTGGAATTACCCCAATGTAAACCTTTAAGTAATTTTCAATTTGTGGAATTCTGTCATGGCTCACATTTGGCTTCTCAAACTGAAGCTTTTCTCAAATGAAACATTCAAGGAGATACAACTAAAGAAAATAAACATTTGACCAGAATTACTATAGTGTGCTTGTAATGAAAAGGACAAGTTTTTTAAATAGTGTATATTAAATCTTAAGTTTCCTAAAACAGCTTTTCCAAGATAACAAAACATTACTTACAAAGTAGTGTCTGAAGATACACGGGCTGACTTGAGTTCTTTTTTTTGTTTCATGTTAAATAATTCTATACACTTCAAGGACAAATTTTCTTCACTTAGCTTAATTGTCAGTTAGATGAATGGAAAATAGCATATTACTAATTCCAAACTGTTTTGCTTTGATATAGTCAAAATTCATGCAGTGGGTAAAAAAGAAGGTCAGGCTATGATCTGACAATTTTTTTATTATTCATATTTTGTTATAATTGCTAACATTTAGCAAACAGTCCAACTAAATTACAAAGAAAATACACAGATGACATTTTTTCTCTATAAAAAGAAAATATCAAGTCCACTGTAATTACAGAGAAGAAAAAAAGCATACTTGTTTGGTTAATTTTTGTGTTTTCTGTGAAGAAATACCATATATGACAAAAAAAAAAAACCTCTGTAAATAAATTTGTTTCTGCCTCAGTCTAAACTGTTTTCTTAAATCTGATTGCCCAGTTTTGAATTACTCTTCTCAAAGACCAATCAGCTCCTATTATTCTCAACGAGATTGATTTTCCTAAAGCCATCAGGGAATCTGGTAATTTTGTTTGTGTGTTTGGTTTTCTATGTAGCAAGTACCATCTTGCTGTTCAAAATGTTCCTCACAGTTGTCTTAGGGGATTAGTGGTCCATGGATCTGCTATAATAAAAATAAGCTCAGAGTTGTTCATGGTATGAACGCACTTTGCAAAAACCCACTCTACTATGTGGCACAGATGCTGGGCAATTTATTTCCCTTCAAAAGGGAATTGTTTTAGAAGTGAGTGTTGTCTGCCTAACTTCAGTCTTGTTGGGCTCTGGGACCATGGTTGAGTTAAGCCTTACAAGAAGACAAAATAGGCAACCACATCTCTAATATGGAGTGTGTGTGTGTGTTGTGTGAACCTCAATTTTTCATTGGGCAAATGGAGGCAATTGCACCTACCATGTTGGGTTTTTGAGGGGAGTTAAAATGAGACATTTTTAAAAAGATGCTTTTACATATTTTAAAGATGAGAATAGTAGAAAAATTGATAGTGATCAACATGAGAATTATGTTAGTAGTCTTCACTCTCTGTATGTATTTATTCACTGCCTTATTTTTCTTTAAAATGGGGATAATCATACTGACCTACTTCACAAGGTTGATGAGAAAAACATCTAATTACTGTTGGTAAAGCACTTTGAAAACACTGAGTGCTTTCTATGAAAATGCTAAATAATAAATTCCTGATACTGTTGAAAGGATTAATTAGGGAATGTTTGCTTGGAACCTTGATTTTCAAATAAAAGGTGTTTCTCTTGTTGCTATTTTTAACTATTATATGCTATAATTTATTGGTTAATAAGTGCCATGTTTGACTGGTTTTATTTTTACTGTTCCCAGATGAAAGTTTGATAATTTTTCTTTGAGAGATCATATTGATCCTATATTGTAAAGCACTTCATTCAATGACATCCAACTAAATCGACCTTTGCTTATTTCATGCTGTTACAGCTTCCTAGATGTTCTCACTCAAGCTTCTCTTTTATGGTCTGCTTGAAATACTATCCTTAGTGATGGATTTAGAATTCCCTAACTTCTTTTCCAGTTCTCTGGCCATTTTTAATTCCAATTACAAAGAAATTTTTTATTAAAAAGCTTTGAAAAAAATTAGGACTTGCTTATAAATGAAAGTTGTCACTTCCATTTTCCATACTTAAGTCTGTAGATACGCAAACTTATTCCCTTATGACTCTTGGGGGAAGAAGGGACTGCTTTTTTGGAAGATTCTTATCCCAAAGGGGATTTGATGAAATTTCATTTTCATTTCTCTTAATGGATATAATTGCTCCAAATCATTTTGCGGTTTCCAATACATGTTGCAGTTTCCAATTCTTCAGCTTCTGAAACCACCTAGGTTTCAGAAAGTAGGAGTTTGAGTATTACACGATCACAAGGTCCCACAATAGGCTGTGCAAGCTGAGGAGTAAGGAGAGCCAGTCCAAGTCCCAAAACTGAAGCACTTGGAGTCTGATGTTCAAGGGCAGGAAGCATCCAACACAGAAGAAAGATGTAGGCTGGGAGGCTAGGCCAGTCTCTCCTTTTCACCTTTTTCTACCTGCTTTATATTCACTGGCAGCTGATTACATTGTGCCCACCAGGTTAAGGATGGATCTGCCTTCCCCAGTCCACTGGCTCAAATGTTAACCTCTTTTGGCAGCACCTTCACAGACACATCCAGGATCAATACTTTGTATCCTTCAATCCAGTCAAGTTGACACTCAGTATTAATGATTACACGTGGCTACCATAAATGCTGTCACTGCTGCCTCTGAAAATCAGATGTTCCTGCTGCCACCACTAACACGTATCTCCACAATAAACATGGGCAGTCCTTCCTCTTTTAAAGTCTGAGGGGATGCATCTGATGAATAGAGACCGCTGAAGTGCCTGTGCCCAGCCACAGGGAGGCTGAGCAATCCAGAGCCTAGCATGTTCAGCTTTGTAGTGGGAAATGGGCTCTGCCCCAGGAGTGTAGATGAGACTCAAGAGGGGTGTTCCTCAAGCAGAGTTTCAGATGCTGAGTGGCCAGACAGAATGGCAAGTGTCCGTTTGCGACAATGACAGAGCTAGAGTCTATAAAAATGTACACATGATCCCCTATACTTCCTCCTGGAATAAATATTTAGGTGTTTTTAATGTTAAAGTCAAGTGTCTTCTTGTCTTTTTCTGCTTAGAAAAATTCAATTCTGCTTGGAATAAAGCAATCTATTGTTAATCTCTTTAATGAATGTCTTCACAGATTTTTTTCCTACACATTTTCTATAAAATAACTCTTCTTAATATAGCATTAAAAATACCCTTCATGGGCTGGGCATGGTGGCTCACGCCTGTAATCCCAGCTTTGGGAGGCTGAGGCAGGTAGATCATTGAGGTCTGGAGTTCAAGACCAGCCTGGCCAACATGGTGAACCTGTCTCTACTAAAAAAAAAAAAAAAAATTACAAAAATTAGCCAGGCATGGTGGTGCATGCCTGTAATCCCAGCTACTAGGGAGGCTGAGGCAGGAGAATCACTTGAACCTGGGAGGCGGAGATTGCAGTGGGCCAAGTTTGTGCCACAGCTCTCCAGCCTAGGTGACAGAGCAAGACTCCATCTCAAAAAAAAAAAAAAAAAAAAAAAATCCCCTTTATTGCATATTTGGAAAATCATTATGGGAAAAGAGAGTAGGGAACATCAATGGATACCTTTATTATTCTCTACAGTCATTTGTGTTTGCTTTTTATTCCTTCAGTTTCTATCAGCAAAAGATAGTAGTTGGTGCCCAGGCTACACCAGAATTTTAACCAGCTCCAGATTAACTGATTGCATCACTGTAGTTTTAATTCCCACTGGCTTTTTCTCTAAATCTAATTGCTGATTTTATGGTTTTCGACATTGCTGATGATGAAAGCTTTTTTTTTCCCTCTTCTTTTTTTCTGGGTACAGTGCCTGGCTCTACCAAAACCATGGCAATACGTTGGTGACTTTTGCAGACCAAAAATGTTATTTGTAAAGTTTACCAACACCAGTCCCTGAGGTAATTTCTTCAAATTTCAGTTTCCAGAGTTCTCATTTAAAACAGATTTTGAATTCTTTCAATGTCAAGATTCCCGATATTTTAAAATAAATGTACTAGACAAAGTAACCATGGGAACTGCCATCAAAAATGGATTACTCTCTTCTAGGTTGCTTTTTTTTTTTCTTTTTTTAAGAGTTGCGATCTCGTTCTGTTGCCCAGGCTGGAGTGCAGTGGTGAGATCATAGCTTACTGAAGTGTCCACTTCCTGAGCTCAAATGATCCTCTGCCTCAGCCTCCTGAGTAGCTGGAACTACAGGCACTTGCCACTATACTCAGCTTATTTGTTATTTTTTTGTAGAGAATAAGTCTCACTATGTTGCCCAGGCTAGTCTTGAATTCCTGTGGCCTCAAGCAATCCTTTTGCTTCAGCCTCCCTAAGTGCTGGGACTACAGACATGAGCCACCGTACCTGGCCGCAGTCCGCTTATTTGCTGCTTACCTCCCCTAGAAGATTTGTTTTTCTAATGGTGGGGACAAAGAAAGCTTTCAAATCCTTCCTAACAATTTTTCATTCACATTTGACGGTTCACCTTTACTCCATAGTATTTGTTAGATGGTATAACCAGACAGGCTCTGCTGAACTCTCTTCACAAAACAAGTATAACTTGTAAAACCGAAAAGCCTAATTTGGTTGGGGTGTAAATATTAAAGACTGTTTTTCCCCAGTTGCTGCCCTAATTGCGCTGGGTAGAATATTCCTTTTCCTTTTCTTACCTATATCTCAAGGAGATGTCATAGGTTTTCAATCACTCTAAGTGAAAAGCAAAACAAAATAACACAGTCTAGTCCTCTACAAAGCTGCAATGCTCATCCAATTTAACACTCATCTCTCCACTCGTTTTGACCCAAAGGACATGAAGTTGTGGGAATGGCAGGTCTAGACTCACATTCTCTGTTCCCACTATCTTCTCCCCCTTTACTTCACGCTCTTCTGGTGCTAGTGAGGGGGAAATAGGAGCAGACATCACTTTGTTCGGCTGGGCACATGACTGATGCTCTGTTGGAAGTTGAAGGCTTCTATGTGGCCAGTGCCCAGAGGCTGGTTCTCTTGGTCCAGGAGGAAGGGTGCATATGTGTTTCTTGGTGGGCTCTATAGAAGCCTCTGTATATTCTGTGACTCAAATATCCACTTTTGGTGCAATTTCACTTATCCTGGGTAGCAGAAGCTCCCATGGGGAGGGGAGGGAAAAGCCGCAGAACTCCTTATCAGAGGATATTAATCATTTCTTTAAATTCTCCTCTCCTAGATGTCTGCTGATATGGATTGGTGAAAAGGAGAGAAATGAGGTGGAGATAATGTGTTTGTAGAACTTGTGTGTGTGCGTGTGTGTGTGTGTGTGTGTGAGTATGACAGAGTTTTGCCCTTGTTGCTCAGGCTGGAGTGCAAATGGCGCAATCTCGGCTTACTGCAACCTCTGCCTCCAGGTTCAACTGATTCTCCTGCCTCAGCCTCCCAAGTAGCTGGGATTACAGGTATGTGCCACCACACCTGGCTAATTTTTTGTGTTTTTAGTAGAGACGGGGTTTCACTGTGTTGGCTAGGCTGGTCTTGAACTCCTGTCCTTAGGTGATTCACCCGCCTCAGCCTCCCAAAGTGCTGGGATTACAGGCACGAGCCACCATGCCTGGCATGTTTGCAGAACTCTTTCAGCCTTCTCTTAAGACACCAACCAGATGTCTTGCCTCTAGTTGTATTCAGATGTCTTTAGTATGTAGGGTACTTAACATCCTTAGTTTGGGGTCCTAATTGCTAAATCCATGGCAATAGGAAAAGTTCTACTCAATCTCACGTTATTTAAGTGTTTTGAGTTGGGTTCCTCAAAAGTGGATCCTGAGACAAGGAGTTTGTTTGAAAGGTGATTCCAGGAAACGTAGTGGGTAAATGAGGCAAGGAGGGGAGGAGAGCCAGTAAAGAGTGTATCGGGGAGAGCATTAGCACAGAGGACAACTGGGACTCAGTCCCTCTGGGAGCCTGCTGAAAGACTGCAGAACGCTTGTCAGAATTATCCTATTAAAATGTCACAAGGGGAGAGAAAACTCAACGATTTACTGACTCCCATTCTTCATTAGCTTAGGGTCTGGGGCATTCATTTGCTCCCTGGCATTTCTGGCCCTCCTCTCCTGTGGGGACAAGCAGAGGGTCTTCTTGTAGGGGGCTTTCAGTGAGTGTAGAAGGAACCACTGAAGCTGCCAGTGATTTCTAGGGTAAGCTGAGGGCCTATGCCAGTGGACTGAGAGCATGTGCTACAGAAGGACAAAAGACAGGAGGGCAGAGTCCTCTGCTAGGTTGTTTTCTCTTTCAAATTCACTTGGTTTCTTCCCCTCAGCCCACTGGTTACAAGCACGGGCTCTGGAGTCAAAGGCTCACTCTGAATTCTGGCCCTGTACCTTAGCCCATTAGCTCTGCGTGATCTTGGGAAAATGACTGAACATCTGTTCATCTGTTCCTCATCTTTATCATGGAAGTAATAATAGCACCTCCCTTTAAGGGTTAGTGTAAAGACTAGACCGTGTAAAAAGTTAGGATTGTGCCTGGCATGTAGTGAGTACTCAATGAATATTTGCTGTGGTTATTAGAGTGGATGGAGAAGCATTGTTGAACCAGAGGTTCTTGCCTTTTAGAAACTTTTATTTTAAAAATAGCAATTATATTCTAGATTGGGTTCTCAACCTTTTGTTCTGCCCTTTTACTGTTCACATTCAAAAGTGACAGTTTTCATTCCACCTCTCACTAGATGTTGTTAAATGCATGTCCTTCCTCCCTCCCTCCTGCAACCCCTTCCCTCTAGAATCCTTGTTTGCCTTCCATCATCTTACCAGCACTGATTGTCTCCAGCAAGGATAAAGCATGAGGGAATACTTCAGATTGTGTGTTAAACATTGTTGGAAATGGCATGTACGGGGAGTAGTGTCATAGTGTGATAAAGTGATAATCTCTTCTTGGTTATGTATTCAAGCACCAATTCAATTTGGCTCAACTCAAAATATTTATTGAGCACCTGCTGCTCTCCACAGATCTGTCTTAAGCACTTGGGACATAACAGAGACATACAACAGAAAAAAAAAATACCTGCAATGTTTCATTAACCTTAGCCCCTTTAGATGGAACAAATGAATGTTAAAAATTGTAATGATCCTTCTGATGGCGTGAGATGAGGGACGCTCCACCTCGCTTTTCACTGGTACTCACTATGTACAACTTACATGATTAAGTGCCTAGGTAAGGAAACTTGAGTACTTGACAGAATAAATTGAAGAGATTCAAGGCCATTGAGTGAAGGCTCAGTTTGAAAATGTTTAGCTTGCAGATCAATAACTCATAAGAATGAAACAGCTCTGAAAAAGTTACAGTCTGTGATCTATGAGGGCACTGTGGCCTGGGAGGACTTCATGGACATGTGGGACGTAGTGTTGGGTTATTCTGATTGGGAAGACTTAGGAGGATTCTTGAAGTAGCTCTGCTGGGCCTCTCTGGGCTTCTAGAATCCATCATGTTCAAATAGGAGCCATGCACCTATGATGACTACTTACATAATGTTTTAAAAGACATGTGAAATGGACCTTTGGTTATTGGTAATACATTTTAATTTTGGAACAAATACATGCTGGTTTGGTGTAAAACACAAAATTATTTCCAGGAGAATGTGTTGTAATAGGCTGTAGCTATTGATTCAATAAATATTGATCATCCTACTGTGTCAGAATATACATTCTTTGTCTCTGTATACTTACAGATACATGTGTATGTATATGAATCTGTATGTAGAGAGCATACATACAAAATTGGTCATAGATATTTAATACAGTGAATTTTCTAAGCATGCAGCACATACTGTTTACGCTGCCTATATAACAGTCATTTCTGCCTTGTGTATTCTTACCTCGTAGAGTTATATCACTCTTCTTGTTTGGATTTTGGATCCCCATCTAGTCTCTGAGCTTTTCTGGGTTGGACTGTAGAGCAGGCTGTGCCTCTCCCCACTCTACTCCTTAGCAATAATTAACAGAGAGCTACTACTAAGCATCAAACGGGGCAGACATTTAGCGGAGAGTCGGGTTACAGTCCTCTAAAAGCCACTGCCTGTTCTGCAATTTTCTAAGGTAGCGTGTTGACACGATGGGACATTGATAGAAAGAGGGTAGAAGAAAGTGTATGTCATAATAAGGCAGTCAGTGCTTCCAAAACTTTAATGTGCCTGCTGATCATCTGAGGATCTTGTTAAAGGGCAGATTCTGCCTCACTGGGTCTGAGGCAGGGCCTGGAAATCTGCATGCAACAAGTTCCCACGTGAAGCCATGGACCGAACTCCGCAGGAGCAAGGGTGTATATAAGGGCAGCATCGGAAATCAGACCTTACAAAGGTAAAGGACTCAGAACGCACTCCTGCCCTGACCCTGGCTGCCCACCCCGAGCTGGGCCACCGGTGATGGCACCTGGCCGGCCTCTGAGTACTGTGTGCGGGACCCACCAGGGCCCGGCCCCGTCTCCCTTCCCCCATTGCCCCAGAACCTGCCGGCTAAGTCTGAGTCGGAGCGCAGCCAGGTGAGGTGGGGCGTCTCCACCGCTCCCCAGGAGACCTGGCTGACCGGTTTTACCCGTCCTGGTCCGGAGGAGGCTCCCGACTCCACTGCAGACAATTCCTCCTCCTCCCCGCCACCCATCTAGTCGACTACTCTCTTCGTTTTGCTACCTGACACTCCCAAAGCCGTAGAAAGCAAGTCCTCAGCACAGCAGCTGGTCGAGCACGGGCTCCAGCGACGTGTGTGAAACTGTTCAACCCAAAACACAAACACCAGCCACTGACATGTTTTAAGAAACGCTACAGTTGGATGACTGCGGAACCAAAACAGACCAAATGGGAGGCAAGAAGGAAAAGCAATTGGCCCAGTTCGGTTGTAGCAGCGGCTCGTGTTACACTCCCTTTGCCAGTTAGCGTCGTGGGCGTTTGTTGCTGTGTTAATTACAGTTCCTCCCGGAGTCGGAGGCGAGAACAGCCCTTGTGGAACCGTTTCAAGTGGAACGTTCCACCAGGAAGAAAACAACTGCCTTCCTCCCCAGCTGGGGAGGGATTCCGCCAGCCGCACTCGGGCAGCCCTACGGTGCGCGCGGACACCTGCGAGCCGCGCACCCTCTTGCCCCTGCAGCGCGGCAGGAACCGGGACGCCCGGCTGGGGGCCGCGCCCAGGGGCCAGCGGGCCGGACGAAATCAAGCCCTGCTGGCTCCCCCTGAGGGGCATGCCTGGCACGGCAGGGAGAGCGCACTTTCCAGTTTTCCTGATCGTTTTGTCCGGAGTTCCTGGGAGCTCCCAGGAGGCAGTGGGGCGCGGGAGGCAGCTTGTTTTATCTGGGCGGGATGAGAATGGGCGCCGGGGGTTCAGAACCAATCAGGGACAAACGCGAGACGGCGCAGCCGGGCGGAAAATCCATGGCCTTACAGACACGAAGATCTGGTTCCATATCCTGCCTCTGCCCCTCATCAAGTATGTGACTTTGGGCAAGTCGTTCCACTTTTCTGAGCTCCGCAGTCTCACACCTACCTCAAAAGATCAGGAAGAGCTCCTATACCTACGTGGCGCTGACTGTGTTACCGGGACCCTTCTAAATGTTTGATTCTCGCAACAACCTTATAAAGAAGTTCTTTTAAAATTGTCATTTCACAGATGGAAGAGTTGAGTCCTAGAGATGTGAATGAATGTGCCCACGGTCACACAAGCTGATGAGTGGTAAGGCCAGGATTGGAAACAAAGCTGTCTAGCTCCCAATTCCATGGTGTAAGCACAGCACTAAACTGCACATTAGATGATCATGTGTATCTAAAGCACTTGGAGAATAGAAGGGAGGTTGGTGGCTTTCATTGTTTCCATTACGATAGACAAACATCAAACTGATCGGAGCTATGACGTCATGGACTCACTGTGCACTAGCAAGGAAAGTGGCAGAGCAGTGAGGGTGCAGGTGATTAAGAAAAATACATCAAAGGCAGCTGGACAGGAAATGAGAAATGGGAATGTGGATCCCAGCTCTCACTCCACCAATGTGGTCATGCCACCATGCAAGGTGTGTTCACAGCCTCGACATACTGGCTAAAGATTCTAGAAAATCAATTAGGGTGAGCAAGAAGGGTATGTGTCTGTGAGTCTACACCAGTCTCCTGTCACCAACCTCTTCCCTATCAGCTACTTAGTCCAAAAATTCTGAACTGTTAGTTTTTCTGCTATTTCAAAAAGCACATTTGTCTGCAGTGCTATTTGGGCCTCTTAAGAGTAAAATTTTTGGAATCAACTC
The DNA here is from genome assembly GCA_963573385.1 of Cacajao melanocephalus. Taxonomy (NCBI): domain Eukaryota; kingdom Metazoa; phylum Chordata; class Mammalia; order Primates; family Pitheciidae; genus Cacajao; species Cacajao melanocephalus. The sequence goes on from CAUYLG010033962.1 coordinate 26,513, forward strand.
AAAAACTGCAATCTAAAAACCACGGTGTGTGCTCAAAACTGCCATTTAAGCACACTTAAGGGCTGGCACAGACACCTAAGATAATATATGGGAAATGCTTCAGAATGAAAGCACTGGGTAATGATGTAATGACATTTCAAAAGGATACCATACATGTTTTGATTGGAATAATAATCTTCCTGAATTTTGTCACTAATGTGTGACTTTTGTTCACAGTTTCATGCTCTTCTTGGTAAAGCTATTTTCAGAATTGTGCAGGGACAGGGTGGAAAAGGATCAACCCAGCAAACAGGTGAGAGTGGTAGTTTCTGCCTATGAAGAATTGCCATGGAGGTGGAAGGCAGATATCTGGGTTCTACAGAGAGCTGCCTACTTATTTTTCACCAGGGCAATGCCCATTCATCAGGATAATTCAGGGCCAGCTGTCAGTTTATGCACATGGAATTAGCTTCCTATTGCTGCTGTAACAGATTACCACAAATTTGGTGGCTTAAAACAACCAAATTTATCATCTTACACATCCGTATGGTAGAAATCTGACACCAATATGTCTCACTGGGTGATAAGAGCATGTCAGGCTGCAGGACTGCACCCCTTTCTGCAGGCTCCAGGGGAAAATCCATTTTTCTTCCCCAGTTTCCAGAGGCTTCCAGATTCTTCGGCTTATGGGCCCTTCCTCCATCTTCAAAGCCAGCAAGAGCAGTCAGATTCTTACATTGCATCACTCCTGAGTCTCTCTTATGCTTCCCTCATCTACTTTTAAGGACCCTTGTGATTACATTGGACCCTCCCAGAGAGTTCAGGATAACTTCCCTATTTTAAGGTCTTCTGATTAGCAAACTTAATTCCATTTGCAACCTTAATTCCCCTTTGGAATGTAATGTAATACATTCACAGGCTCTGAGAATCGGGATGTAGACATCTTTGGGGGCCATTATTCTGCCTGCCACACACCCCAACTGCTTTGGTAACAAGCATAGACTTAATTCATAAACATATGCTCAGCACTTACTCTCTGAAACGCACTTACTCTGTGAAAGGTACTATTAGAAGGGACTTCTGGGTCATGCAGACGTGTTTGAGTCCTAGCTCTGTCATTTACTAGTTATGCCAGTTTAGGAGAGTTATTTAACCTTTCCAACCTACAGTCTTCTCATCTGTATAATGGGGATAATAATAGCACCTACCAGCCCGGCACGGTGGCTCACGCCAATAATCCCAGCATTTTGGGAGGCTGAGGCGGGCGATCAGCTGAGGTCGGGAGTTCAAGACCAGCCTGACCAACATAGAGAAACCCTGTCTCTGCTAAAAATACAAAATTAGCCAGGTGTGGTGGTGCACGCTTGTAATCCCAGCTACACTGAAGGCTGAGGCAGGAGAATCGCTTGAAGCTGGGAGGCGGAGGTTACAGTGAGCTGAGATCATGCCATTGCACTCCAGCCTGGGCAACAAGAACAAAACTCTGTTTCAATAATATTAATGATAATAGTGCCTATCTTATTAAATTGTTGTTTGAATCAAATGAAATAATCCTGAAAAACACTTAACACAGTACCTGGCATATGATCAATACTTAATGAGTGTTTTGGTTATTACTAAGTGCCACGGGTTTTGCATTGTGTCTGCCCCTGTAGAGCCTGGGGAGGAAGACATACTCACATATGTAGTTGTGGCATAAGATGATGCACAGGAATAGATAGTAAAAAATATAAGAAAAATATCACACTGAAGTGCTAAATGGGTAAGTGCTGTTGAGAGAAGTAGGAAATGGTATTTTTAACAATCAAGAAAAGTCAAAACTGGAGAAGGCACTATTGATGGGAACTAAAAGACAGGTTGAAGTTAGAAAGGCAGAGGAGAAAATGTTGGGCACATGAGCATCTACAGGGCGTATTACAAGGAGGCAGAAAATAAGATTTACTTATTCTTTTGTGGAATGGAGGGTTTGTGTAGGGGTGTTTGTTCATTCATTTATTTCTATTTTTCCCTAGAATGTTTAGGGGAAGAGTAGAGTGTCAGACTAGAGGGGACCAGACAGATAGAGACCTAGATTGTTAGGTTGTATAGTTAAAAGATTTTCCAGTAATAATGGGGAGCCATGGAAGGTTTTAGGGCATAGGTAGGTTCATATTTAAAGCAGTGTTTAGAAAGATTAATCCAGGAGTAGTAGATGTAGATGAATTGGTGACAAAAGAGGGTGGAGGCATGAGGCCTGTATTTTCACTGGTCTGGATAATAATGACCAGAGGAAATGAAGTAACCATCAGCCTGAGTAAAGGAGATGGATCGAGAGACACACGAAAGCAAGAGCAAAGGGCCTTGGTGATATTTTAGATTTGCGGGGAGAGGGAAAGGATGAAAAATTCCTGGAAGGTTAGTAATGACAATAATAAAAATCAGAAATGAGTTCTGTTTGCATTTTCCTGTGTTTGTTTAAAATGTTGGCAGGATATCCAGGTGGCGCATGTCCAGTAGCCCATTGGAAATGTGGAACTGGAACGTGAGGGAGCGTTCCTAGTTGAATAATTAGGTTTGGAAGTCATCAGTGAAGAGGTGGCAGCTGTGACCCTTCACCTCTACCCTGCAGCCTTCCATATGATCAAACTCATGTGAGGTCTGCACTGGTAGATTCTCAGCTGTGGTCCCTCTTTTTTCATCCAGTTTTCCCCATTCCACTCCTCTTAAGGGCTGACTTTTGTCCCAAGTTGAAATCTTATCTCTCACTGTCTCAGAATATGACTGTATTTGGGGGATGGGCCCTTCAAAGAGGTGTTAATAATTAAGGTTAAATAATTAAGTCCTAATCCAATATGACTGGTGTCCTTATAAGAAGAAGAAATTAGGACACAGACACACACAGAGGAAAGGCCATATGAAGACACAGGGAGAAGCCAGCCACCTGCAAGCCAAGGAGAGGGGCGTCGGAAGACACCAACCCCATCTCAGGCTTCTAGCCTCTAGAATTGTGAGAGAGTAAGTTTCTGTTGTTTACACTGCCCAGCCTCTGGTGTTTGTTAGGCAGCCCTAGCAAGCTACTACACTCCTCCAGGGACCCGTGCCCTTGGATCCCCATCCTGTTTGCGCTGAGGGCACTCCATGCTGCCAGCTTATTCCATTGCTTACATTTTACCAGGTCTGTCTCCCAGCCCCTCATTATCTGGATCTGTTCTGGGTGGTAGTTAGTCGTCATCAGAAATGTGATCCTGTGGACGGAAGCATAAGGTTATCCTCCCCCAATAACAGTGCTCTGTATCTCGGGAGGCTCCCTATGGTGGGGACTCTGGTGTCCAGAGCAGGGCTTGTGGGAGAGGGAGTTGGTCAAAGATGCCTTTCTGAGCGCCTGGCTCACAGCTGTTCGAGGGCTGTTCTGCCACCTGTTCTTAAGGCTGTGTCTGGCAGTGGATTCCTCCATGTGCCTCCCTCTGAAAGCATGCTCAGAACAGAAAGAAATGTGTTCCTCCTCATTAGCAACACAGAAAAAAATGAGATTTTATTGCACTTATAATTCATGCTTCTCTCTCTCTCTCTTTGCATTTAGTAATGATTCTGAATTTCAGTTGGGTCCTGTTTTTCAAGACATAAAATACAGTGCCATGAAGGTTGAAGACCAAGTCAGTGCTCAAAGTAGCCCTCACAGGAAACATATAGAATGATGTATTCTCACAACCACCCGCAAAGAGCTTATCTATGAAAGGGTGGAATAGCTAGTGCTTGGAAATCCCCGTTAACTCAACCTCTCAGATTCCAAGTCTTATCTTGTATAGGCTTCTGTGACAGTGAAATATTCAGACGGAGACCGTGTCCTTGGTGACTTCTGTGCTCCTTAGGGCTGGCCTTTATGATGAATTGAGGCAGTTATTATCAGGAAGATGCTGATGAACTGTTCTCCATCTTCACAGGAGACAGAATGAGAGCAAGTAGGTGGAAGATGTGGCAAAAAGTCCTGTTAGAAAGAGCCGGCTGTTAGGGGCCATTTTAGGATCTGATTAGGTTGTTCTCTAGCTCCCTCCTCTGGGAGCCTGAGGTATTACCCTGTGTTTTTCGTTGTTGGTCCATTTACTATGCAGATTATTTATGTGCCCGTTCCTTCCAAAAGACTGGAAACCCCCAAAGAGAGTTCTCTAATTTTGTCTATATCTTCTCTCTATCATGTCTCTATCTTGGTCTTTCTGCCTCAGCATCTAGCTCATATCAGGTGAGTCCACAGTAGATGGGGAATGAAATTACGGGATAACTCTTTGTTCCTTGAAAACTTTCTAGTATCCTGGAGACTGTGTGTATCAGAGAGAGAGAGAGAGAGAGTGAGCGAGCGAGAGAGAGAGAGGATCATGAATAAATGACTCTTGTAAATGACTCTGATGGTTCTGTGCAAGATTTTCTTATTTTGGATATTGAAAAACTGTGTGAATACTATAGTTGAATATCTAGCATATGTCAGTGATTAAGACATAACTATTGCCTGATGGACTAATAAAGTGCTGGGAAACACAGGTAGTTGCCGGAGGGAGAGGTGTGGCATCCTCTCTAGAGATTTTTAGCGCAAGAGTTATATTTCTGAGATGGGACGTGGACAACCTGCTAAGTGTGTTTTCCCTGGAACGTAAAGGGTGAGTGGCACCATGCATGTAAGCTGAATGGATCAATGGACAGTAGAGCTGCCATTTATTGACTTTTGCTATGTGTCAGGGGCTCTGTACATGGTATCTTATTTAATTCTCACATACGTACTTCTTGAGATGAATCTTGTTTTTCCCCATTTTACAGATGGGGAAACTGAGGTGTTAAGAGGTTTATTTATTCATTAGTCAACCATATTCATTAAGTTTGTGCTATATGCTAGCCCAGCCTATATGCTAGGCTCTGAGGTTGCAAAAATGACAAGACACATATAGTCCTTGGCCTCATGGGGCTTACAATCTAGCAGGAAAGAGAAACATAAAAGACGTAAGAGTGATAGTTTCATAGGGTGCTGTTAAATGTTGTCCTCTTCCCATTAGGAGCACACAGTATAGTGATACACTGAGCAGCAGACAGCCTGTTAGAATGCGCTTGGTTATAAGTGCACATCACAGCTGCATTGCAATGTAGGGTTATTAATGTTCCATAAGTGTAAGTACTTGGTGCTATGAAAGCGCACAGGAGACAGGAAGGGAGGCTTCTTGGAGGTAGTGACATTCACTGAGACCCGAAAGGTAAGGAAAAAAAAGGGGGGCAGGAAAAATGTTCCAGGCAGAAGGAACAGAATGAGCAACGTCCAGAGATGAGAACTAGAATGGCCCCTGGAATATAGATTTGGGGTGATAAATGAGGCTGAAGAGGTAAGCAGGGGCCTGAAACTATGGGTTATCATAAAAAGCTTAGTTCACGGGATGTTTAGACTGGGTGCAGTGGCTCACACCTATTATCCCAGCACTTTGGGAGGCTGAGGTGCAAGGATCACTTGAGCCCAGAAGTTCGAGACTAGCCTGGGCAACATGGCAAAACCCCATCTCTACAAAAATTTTTTAAAAAAATTAACTGGGTTGTGGTGGCACATTCCTGTGGTCCCAGCTACTTGGAAGGATGAGGTTGGCAGGATGGCTTGAGCTCAGGAGGTTGAGGCCGCAGTGAGCTGTGTTTGTGCCACTGCACTCCAGCTTGGGTGACAGTGTGAGACCCTGTCTTAAAAAATAAAATAAAATAAAATAAAATAAAATAAAATAAAATGAAAAGCTTAGACTTGATCTCAAGGCAACCAGGAAGAGGATGAAGGTAGTGGTGAACAAAGTAGGAGGAGGTTAAATGACTTTCGCAAGGTTACATAACCAGGAAGTGGCACACCTAGAATTTGATCCGACACTCAGTCTAACTCTGAAGCTCATCCTATGACCACTGGCCCACGCTACCAGGAATGATCCTAAGAGGTGGAGAAGGAAAGGCGGTGCCTCAGTGGTCTACTCACTTTTCTGCCACTTCCTCCTGGACTTTCCATTTTCTATTGCCTGCCCTAGGCCTCCAGCAGCACTGGAAGAGGTTGTGTCCCCAGCTCTTCTTTCTGGGTGGGAGATGCAGGTGCCAAACAGCAGTTTGTGACAGCACCCTGCCTCCTGGCCATTCCCACACCCTTTACCTGGGGCGGACATTTCTGTTCACTATAGATCTGTACCAAGAAACTGCCTGGCTGCCTCCAAGTGGTGGGGGAGCTGCTGGCTCTACCTGCATCTGGGAACCTTCTATTGCCTTCCGGGAACAGGAAATGCACAGGGCCCAGGTTCCCATCTGGTAAGAGGAGCAGGTGTTGGGTGGGAAGAGAAGAGGCTCGTGTTCTCCTTGCTGCCATTTGTGTTCTTGCTGGGTGGATTTGAGGTGCATATGTTTGTGTTTTGTTTTGTATTGTTTTCCCGTATACCTCCTCAGCGCAGGGCTGCCATCGTGCCAATGTTTAACTCAATCTATATGCCGTTATTTCATAGTTTGGAACCCCAAAATGTTAAAACTCTTTTGTAGTAAACAAAACATTTTCAATAATTGCTCAAGAGAATTTGGAAAAATAAGCTTGTTCGTTCCATCTTTCTATTTTCAGTAGGATGATTATCTTTGTTCATATTTTTCTTTTCATATAATGTAGTGGCTAAGGGTGCAGTCTCTCCCAGACTTCTGGAGTTTGTATGCTGACTCTGACACTTTCTAGCTGGGTGACACTGGGCATATTACTTAACATTTCTGTGCCTCTGTCTCCTTAACTGTAAGAAAGAGATGATAATCATCTCTATCGAATATTCATAGGATAAATACAAGGATTAAATGAGTTTACAGAGGTAATGCCTATAGAATGATGACTGCCACTGAGTAGGTACTGTCTAAGCGCTGGTAGTATTCCTGATTCAGCATGGGAATTTTTTTATTTTTATTTTTTGAATTCTAGCTGTCAGCTCCAAGTGGTCTTTTAGAAAATGTTTTGAAGTGAACAGTGGTGCTGCCCTTCAGCCTCAGCTCTCTGTTCATGTGAAGTTCGTCTCCATACAAGGAGGTGAGTATGGGCAGGGAGGGCTCTCCTGAGGGTCAGTGGAGGAAGATTCAATTCTGCTTTGCTCAAGTTTTTGGAGATGTTCAGAAACATTTACAAAGGACAGAATAATATCCTGTATGTTAGCATCAATCATCCCCAACTACCTTCTGGGGCAGCATAATAGCTCACATCCCCATGATAAATTATTTTTTTAAATGCAGATAATGTATATCATATGAGTAAAATTCCAATTTTTGCTAAGTCACAGGTGAATGTGCCTTTGGTGAGGGCTTCTACCGCTATGTAGCTGGCTTTCATTTGCAAACAAGTGAACTCCTATTGTTTTGAAGTAAGTGTTCTTTTCATGGTCAGTTCATTCTTTAGCTCTGAACATGTAGGTGACTTTTATTTTCTTCTGAAACAGCTTTAACCAGAAGGTGCCTGCACCAGTGGCAGGAGAAGGCTGCTTTTTGATTCTCCTAGACAGAGGCTGTGATAAGCAAGGTCTGGACAGTCTGTGCTGCCTGGGAACGTGCAGGTGACTATGCAGACAGCGTGGAGGGACAAGAATGGGCATATGGTCCTCATTGGCACAGCATAACAAAGTAATTAAAAATGTCTTAAAATGCAGAAACCTCCCAAACTGTAAAGTATATCATGGTAGATGTCAAATTAGCATTTCTGTCTCTTTTTAACAATGCCATAATCTCATTAATCTACAGAAGGAACTAAATGCATGGACTCCAACCAGTTGGCTGGACATATGTTGCACATTGGACTGGCCATTTGGCTGGATCAGATTAAAGTGGAGAAATTGCATATTTTTTGGGCACTGAACATAAATCTGGGCCTGCTTATTACTTTTTGAGCTTCCTTTTTGGAGTGATAGATCTGTAAGTGCCAAAAATTCAGTACCAACTTGAGTTTAAAAAAAAAGCTTATAAAGAAGCTCCATGGAGAAAAGGGACAAAGGATTGGAGATGGAGACCACATGCAAGGCTGGCTTCAGAGTGCTGAGCTGTATTAACTAGCAGCATTCACAGGGTCACGTGTTTGAATTGTCAAATCTGTAGGATTGGCTCACTTGTGGGCAAGGTGGATCCATTGATTAAATATTTTATTTTGAATGCTATCGTATACTATTAAGCCTTTTAGCAAGTGTTATGTCTTAAAATTCTCTTATTTGCAAATGTAGAAATTAAAAATCTTTCCAATTTTTTGAAAGCAAAATGAAGGTGTGTTGTTTATCTGAATGAATGTACACACTAATGTTTCCTGAGTATTTGGTATATGCTCAGAGCATTGTCCTAAATATTGGAGGAATACGAAATGTGACCCTGTAAGGTGCTTGTGGTTAGGGCAAGTTCACTACCAGCTCTAATACTGAGCAGGGGATGACATCTTTAGAACTTGCGTCGTGCAATGGGGATTCAGAGAGAACCAGGTCGCATCTGTGTTTGTGTGTTCGGTGGGAGGAATGGGTGGGGTGAGGTGAGAAAAACCTTCATGAAGAAGGTAGCATTTGAAAAGATGAGGGTAGAATTCTCACAGGCAAAGATGGAAACAGGAGGGTGATTGGACATCTCTGGAGTCAAGGACGGGGAGATAGAAAGTCACAGGGAGACATGTGAAGGAGACACTGGAGGATGAGTTTTCAAAGGCAGATGTTGTGTACCATTTGGTGGTAAGGAGTCAATGGCAGATCAAGGAGTATGAATCCCACTGCACTCTGCACATTTCTAAAGATGTCGTCCTCTGCCCAGAATTAGAGCTGGTAGTGAACTCGCCCTAATCACAAGCACCTTACAGCGTGGGTCACATTCAAAGTCATATTCCTCCAATGTTTAGGACAATGTTCTGAGCACATACCAAATACTCAGGAAACATTAGTGTGTGCATTCATTCAGACAAACAATACTTTCATTTTGCTTTCAAAAAATTGGAAAGGTTTTTAATTTTTGTATTTGCAGATAAAAGAACTTTAAGATATAGCACTGCGCTAAAAAGCTACTGAAAGCTTCTGAGCAGAGAAATGACAAAAACTGGACCTGTGCTTTCGGGCAGATGAGAAGGCATGGTGTAATGTATGAGATGGGCTGGTGAGAACATCAGTTAGGAGACGATGGGGGTAGACCTGCCAAGAGAGGATGAAGTCTTCATGTAAGGACAGGCTGTGAAAAACAGGGGTTGTGTAGCCAGAGGGACTGTGGAAGCAGGAGCCACAGGACCTGGTCACTGAGGATCAGGATCGGAGGAGCTCAAAAATGATTATTGTAAATAATAATCATTATGCATTTATAGACAGGTCAGTTACTATAAAGTTATCTGGTTGATAGGATGCTCAATAAGCAAACTTTTGCTCTATCACAGATACCTTTTTTTTTTGTGACAGAGGTTCTCTCCGGCGCCCAGGTTGGAGTGAAGTGGCATGATCTTGGCTTATTGCAACCTCCGCCTTCCGGGTTCAAGTGATTCTCCTGCCTCAGCCTCCTGAGTAGCTGGGATTTCAGGCGTGTGCCACCATGCCTGGTTAATGTTTGTATTTTTTAGTAGAGACAGGGTTTCACCATGTTGGCCAGGCTGATCTCAAACTCCTGACCTCATGATCCACACTCGGCCTCCCAAAGGGCTGGGATTACAGGTGTGAGCCACAGCACTCGGCCAAAGATATCTTTTTAAAGGCAAAGTCTTTTAGTCCTTTGGACTAAGGTAAACTATGTCAGAGGGGAATGGGTGTGGGCGAGATGGGGATCAGGGCCAGTGCTCTGTTTTAAGTTGTCCAACAATACACCCCAGAGGTTAGACACTCCTGTTAGCCCATTAGAAAGATGTAGAAACCTGACATGAGGACCGGAAGCTGGAGCTGTCTCTTGGACTTAATAACGCTGCAATTGCTTCAATTGCTCTGTAATATCTCTAAATAGAATTAAAAAATGTAAGAGTGCTTCTGGTGGGTGTGTGCTCAAGTTGGTGGAGGAAGGGGGTTTCCCTGTAGATAGGGTGCTCTTTTGACCTATGCCCTAAATCCAGGGTTCAAGTATAAGCAAGTCAGTCCTAGGGAAGACAGTAGCCGTTTGATTTCATTAGTTCTTCTTTTCATGGCAGTAGAATTTTCTAAATGGAAATGAGATCTCAGAGACTCCCTTGGCATAGAAATGGTAAATTAGAAATCTGCCTATGACGACTTCTCTGCATTTAACTAAATAACAATCTTTGGGGAATTATCAGTATTTGGAGTAATAAACCCATTGCACAGAATGGTTAAATATTAGTATGTGGACGTTAGCCTACATTTATTATAATTGTAATGATTCTAGTGATATATGAAAATATTCAGAAATCATTAATTTGGAAGAAATATTTGCTAGCATTTTCTTTTCTTGTTATTGTGACTCTGAGGCTGGCAAATGTGAATTAAAATGTATTTCCTGAGTTCAATTAACATGAACCTTTTGGGTTTTTCTTTCTATTGGGGGAGAGGCTGCTGAGGAGAAAGAGCCCTTTCTTTTTCAGGTAGGATCTTGTGGTCTTGCCTAGCCTGGAGTGCAGTGGCATGAACACGACTCATTGCAGCCTCCAACTCCAGGGCTCTGATGGTCCTCCCATCCCAGCCTTCCAAGTAGCTGGGACTACAGGCATGTGCCACCATACCAGGCTAATTTTAAAATGGTTTTTGTAGAGATGAGGTCTCAGTATGTTGCCCAGGCTTGTCTTGAACTCCTGGCCTCAAGCTATCCTCCCATCTTGGCTTCCCAAAGCACTGGGATTACAGGCATGAGCCACGGCGCCCAGCCTGGGACAACTTCGAAATTGTGCTCTACATAGAAGAAGCTATGTTATTAGCAGAGTATGCTTCTGGTGCTGTGTCACTGCCTGTCTTGTTCCTCCAGCTGTGGCTACCTGCATAGTAATTTCAGGCTAGAGTGCTGGGGTAAGACTGTGTCAAACTCTTTAATCCCTAGATAAATTACTTAATCTTCCTAAACCTCAGTTTCCTCATCTGTAAAATGAGGATACAGATTCCCACCTCACAAGGTTGTTGTGAAAACTGAAATGACAAAAGCCATGGAGCATTGTACCTGCCTTAAATGTTAGCTAATGTTAGCTATTATTCTCATCATAGGAACCTTGGCTCTGCCATATCATAGCTGTTTGTGACCTTGGACAAGTTACTCAACCTCCCCCAAGCCCTCAGTTTCCTCATCTGGAAGATGGAGTTAATAATAATCTTTATCACATAGGATTCATATGAGTACTAAATGGTATTCTATTAAGTGCTCAGCTCACAATTATTGTAAACACCCTGAAAATATTTGTTACTGTTATTACTATTACAATCTGACCTTGGGAAAGTTATTTAACTTGGTCCTTGCCTAAGAAACTAATTTTTTTTTTACCCCATAAAACTGAAATAATTATATTTGTCTCATAACGATGGGAGAAATAAATGTACATAAAGGACCTGATATGAAGTAGGCTTTTGGTGGAGGGAGCTGTTATTATTTCCACAAATTAGCATTCCTGCAGGAGAGCCACCCCTGGCTGAGAGCCTTCATGGCCAGCTTCGTGCCTTTCATTCTCTGCCCAAGTTGAACCACATTCCCCACAGAATTGACATCTTTCCAGAGTGGATAAAGTTCCAGGTATCACCATGCAACCCAACCCCTGCCGGACGTGGGCCTGTGTAATTGCTCTGCATACAGACCTTGCGCCCAGGGCCCCAGTGGTGGCCGGGCCCATGAGGCCTCTATATTTGATTTCTGGAGATCAACAAACAAACACTTGAATTAAATAAGCATTTTAGTCGTGGCAAGTTCAGGTTGCTGCAATTAGCTTCTGTCTGGCCTGCTGTAAGCAGCAGCAGGCCTGTGCTTCTTACTGCCTGTGTAGCCAGAAACACTGGTCTCAGAGCTCTGAGGGTGCTGCAGCCAAAATCACTTGACATTGATGTTTTAGGACAGATGCTGGTAAGGCCTCCTCCTGGGGTGGTGGTGGAGAGCGTGGGACCTTTCATTTTTCAGGCTGTAGAGAGTTACTGAGCAAGTTATTAGGCTTGGCATTGGGGATACAAAGACAGGCTAGACACAGTCCCTGATAGCAAGGAAATATGATGGGGGCAGGAACAATGATGGATGCAGAGGCCAGGAGGGGAACAGTGATCACATCTCCCTCCCTGGCTCCAGGAGTGAAGCCACGTCAAGTTCAGACTGTTCTTTGGGGCTGGCTGGGGAGAGGTATTCCCCTTCAGAAATGCCACATTGTTAGCAGAATATGCTTCTGGTGCCTCTTACTACCTGCCCTTCTTCATCCAGGTGTGGCTACCTGTTGGGCCCTCGACCAGTTCACCTGTGAGGGGCCCAGTGCCCCTCTGGTCCTTCTCCCTGCACAGGCCCAGCTCCTCCCCTGCCTCAGAAATTCTGAGCTCCCTGGGCCTCAGCTCAGCTCCCCTTTCTTTCCCTTTCCTGGGAAGGTGTCACCTTTTAGGCTAAATGACAGTCTCTGCATATCATGATCCTGCAATCTGCCAAACTGGTGATGCATTTAATCATAGTGATCATGATAACAATGATGATGATAACAATACCATGCTTTGGTGAAGCCCTTTTGATCTTTTAGAGCGATTGTGTTTACTCCCCGTTTTTTTCAGAATCTGCCACATATGCATATTCATCATATTCACCTCGCATTCATTGAGAACCTACCATGTGTGTCAGACCTGCAAGTGCAAAGAAGCTTAATATACATGTCCGCCCACCCATCCTCTAACCTCCTAGGGCAAGCAGTGTGGAAAGTCAAAATAACATGAGCTTTGCAACTCTCCCTGCTCACTACTAGTTCTGTGACCTTTGGCATATTACTTAACCTCCGTTTCTATATTTGTCATACAGGAATAATAATAGTACTTCCTTCTGAGCATGTTTATGTACAGAAATCCCATATATAATCCCACTAAATGTCAGCATTGAATTAGGCACCCAGACTGTTCCAGGGACTTTATAAGCATATCTCTTATACCTTACCACAGCTCTGCAAGCTCTAACTGCTTCCACTGTGCAGATGGGGAAACTGAGGCACAGAGCCCTTCTCCAGGTCACAAAACTTTATGTAGAAAAGCTGGGATTCAAATCCAGATCGGGTCTAGATACTCTGTTCTTTGCAGTACAGCCTCAACGGAGCTTATTAGATGCAAAACCCAAAGGAGTGGGACAGAGAGCGAGAACTAGAGAACTCAGAGAAACAAGCTCAAGGGATGAGGCCGTGGTTATTCTGAACATGTTCTCAGTTCCTCCCTAGTTTTAATTTTACGCACTGCTACTTTTAAAAAGAAAACAACTTATGTATAGTATTCCTGAATAATATGCTTAATATTAGTGATTGCATGTAGTCAGACATTTTTCTTTCAGTCAGTGCTAATGTGAGACATTTGTATTCAAAGTTTTGCTTAAATAAAACGCGGGCATTTTATTTAAAAAGGAGCATTTCAGCGGTACGGAGGCCAAATAAACCGTATGCGACTTTGTGACTCAGTTTGCATTAGTGCCCTCTGGTGGTAAATCCTGGAAATCATTCATGTTTTTCAGAATGTAAGTAGAGCGTAAGAGGAAAAAACCCTGAATTTACTCAAGATCTATCGGACTTTTCTTGCTAAAATATTAACCAGTAAATTCTGGAATCCTTTTTTCCACATAAAATATCCTTTTCTTTATAAAGGTCTAAAGCTGTAAGAAATAGATGACTTTTATACAAACCTTGGCTAAAGGTACCTTTAATCGTTTTGGGTAGGAAATAGTTTGAAATCAAGTATTTTATGTTACATGAATTAATGTCAAGGAAAGAAATGTTACCTAAAGATTTCTTCTTGCTGTCTTTTCCACAGAGTCATTTTAGTGAATGATGTATGGAAATAAAATTTTAATTTATTTGTGTCTTTTTCTCCATAAAATATGTTTAGCAAAAGAAAGGACGTCTAAATTGGGGTGTGCTTGGGACTGTCTGGAGACGTTCTTCCAAGGTCTTTGGTTGCAGGCTGAATATCCCACTTTCCCTTGGATGCTCAGGAGTCTAAGAGTGGAGCTGAAAGTATGTTGTATGTTTCTGAGGAGATTATCATTGACATTTCCGTATTTTCCCTCAGTTTCTCAAATGCGGCATCTAACTCTGCAGCCCACAGAATATCCTGAATAATGTTCTTCCAAAAGGGCTTATCTGAGTAGATGCTATGGGCCAGCCTGTTTCATCTTCATGACATTCCTTCGAAGTGTGATTTTAGCCACATTTTTTCTACAAGAAGGGGACTCTGAGAATTTAAGGTAACTTGCTACCCAGCTGTTCCATGGCAGAACTGGGATTCAACCTCAAATCTTTGACCTCGCAGTTAAAGGCCTTGCCTTCTTGTTGTGGATGTTTCCCAATGCTGGGTCACATTCACGTTTGCCTTGAATCTAAAACAGAAACAATGAGATGGGCTGTGTTATGGTCCCTCAAGTGAGAGTTGCAGTGGGGCTAATGTGTTTGTGTGAATGAGGATTCTTCGCTGACATGTGGCAATGTCACTCTACAAGCCATGGGAAACAAAGCTCTGCTTTTCCCCTACCAATAAGTTAACATTGGCATACTGGTGGCCTGTACTTATGGCAGTAAAATTTGCATACAGCCACATCTGTCCAGCCTGGTACAGCTCCTTTAAACAACAGGAGCCCGTCCTGTGGCACAAGTTGGGATTCCCAAGGAGAGGACTGCCTTCAAACCACTAGACCCAATCCAACCTTGCACCTCACTGGGTGTCGCCCTTGGCCCCTGACTTCTTACTCATTTGCTCATTATGTGCTAGCCTGTCCCTAAGATTTGGTACATTTTGCTACTTTTCTGATTAGTGACGTTAGCTCCCAGTGGAAAGTCTGCGTCCCTTACTTGAAGAAAGTACTTTGTAAAAAAAAAAAATTGTGAAACCAATTTTTTTCACCCACTGATAAGCTGTTCTTAGGAGGGTAAGTAGACTCTGGAGGGCACTTTTGCAAGGAAGGGATGAGGGGCCAGGCTCTGTGGGGGAAGGAAGGCATACAGAGGTGGCAGCTGCCAATGGCCTGAGAGGTGGGGAATTTTGCCTCTTCTGGTTTCTAGTCACCCCAGCTTCTTGAAAGACTGAGTTTAGGGGTGTGGGTGTTGGAGTGGAGTGAATGGGATAGGAATAGCTCTATGAGCATCTGAAGCTGCCCCATTGGTACTGTCAGAACCATACTATTCTTTTCATAAAATGGTGAGTATATAAAGACCTTGAGGGCTTAGCAGGTGTTGGGGAAACCACCACATTACTGATCCTTCAGGAGACCAAGTATAAAAATAGTGCCTCTAATTTCTAACCTTTTGGTTACTGCTACCTCTGTGTCATCATCTCCTATCACCCCCCTCACTTCTAGCCACACCAGTCTCATCACTGTTCCTTGGATGGGCCTCAGGCCTTTGCACTGGCTCTTCTTTCTGCTTGGACCACTCTTCCTCGAGATAGCTACATGCCTCACTCCCTCACCTCCTGCACTCTGCTCAAAAGTCACCTTTGTAGGGAGTTCTAACCTAACCTCTCTAATTTAAATTGCACTTCTGATTTCACTTACTTTGCTTTTTCCCTCATAGTGATCACCTCTTTTTTTTTTTTTTTTTGAGGCAGAGTCACACTTGCCCGGCTGGAGTGCAGTGGCACAATCTTGGCTAACTGCAATCACTGACTCCCTGGTTCAAGTGATTCTCCTGCCTCAGGGTCCCGAGTAGCTGGGATTACAGGCACATGCCACCATGCCCAGCTAATTTTTGTGTTTTTAGTAGAGATGGGGTTTCACCACGTTGGCCAGGATGATCTTGATCTCCTGACCTTGTGATCCACCTGCCTCGGCTTCCCAAAGCTCTGGGATTATAGGCTTGAGCCACCGTGCTTGGTCCACCTTTTAACACATTACAAAATTTTCTTAAAATTTTTAATGTTTATTGCCTATCTCCTCTTTCACCCTCCTTCCTTCATCCCTGAATGTAAACTCTATAAGAATAGTGGGTTTGTTCTTTTGGGTTTTTTTTTGGTCCTTTTTGTTCAATAACAAACAGTGCCTAGAATAATGCCTTACAGAAGTGCTCTATAAACATTTGTGGAATGAATGAATGAAGAATAATACAAGGAGTAAAGGATTTGGGATCCTTTGATCATAGAATGCTGCTCAGATATGTACTATAGAAACCATTCTGAAGCATTTCAAAAGACATCCTGTTTCTCCTCTGTATACTGCAAAATCCTGGCTTTAGGTTCTGGCATTTAGCCTATGAAAAATGATTGCTGGCAAAAGCTGAATGAAGCAGTTAAGAGTATGGGTTTGCAGTCAAATCCAGGTTGAAACCTACACCTTTCTGAGTACCACCTGTGTGACTTTGGGGAAACTATCTTCTCCAGGCCTGAGGATGAAATGTATGTGAGAATGCATGAAGCCAGACACACGGTTAGCATTGATGAGTTATAACTCATGTTATCATTGATGGAGATGGATGAAAGAAATGGAGTAACTAGCTTTTAAAATACAGTTTTACCTCCATAGTCATTTCAACCACCTTAGATGAAAATATTGGGGAAACAAAACAAAATTTCTAGTTAATTAAAAAATATCAGGCGGTCTTAGTAGATTCCAGATTTTTCCTTCAATGAAATGAGGTATTCAATAAAAAGCCTCCATAAGTACAGGGTCTTGTAGTTGGGCACACTCTTTGAGCCATGGTTCTGCCTCCCAGGAAGGTAGGCAGACACCAGTGAGGCATCTGGTGCTTGGGTTGCAGTGAGTGGAGCCAAGCAGAGAATTCTTGGATCCGTTTGCAATGGAATTTCTGCATTTGCTGTCCCAACATCTGGAGCTAGGCTATCCAGTGCAGATGGAAAATAGCAAAATGCAAATTCTGTGTTGAGGGAAGCCAAGGCAGACAGAGCCTGAGAAGGCAGATGAAAGGTAAGTCAAAACAAAAGCCCAGGCAGGTGGCGGTGGCAGCGTTTTATCTAGAGCCTATGGCCCCGGGTAAGGACAGATGAGAGAAGGGACCTTAGAGCTATTTTTTTTTTAATTGTACTTGGGCTCTGGGGTACATGTGCACGTCCTGCATCCTGCAGAATTGTTGCATAGGTACATACATGCCATGGTGGTTTGCTGTCTCATTCCCCTCCACCCCCCTCCCCATGAGCTATTTGAGCCAGCTTCATGTTTGTAAGAATCCCCCTCCTTAACAGCCTGAAAGAGGGCCTGCTGGGCTCATAGCAGCCTCCTTCTCCTCTTCCTGATCCCATGCCTGCTCCATTGCTTTGCTTCTTCCAGATTCTGCTTACCCCTTTCCCTTAAGAAGGAGATCCTGAGTCAATGATTCAGGTGCAAGTGCATTATTAAAGGAAGGCTCCCAGAAGAAATCCACTTGCACCTGAATCATTGACTCAGGATATCTTTCTGGGAGAATCCAATCCAAGAAAAGGCAGACAACCCAACCAACTGAGATGCTCACAGCTTCCATTGCTACAACCCTGGAAAAGATTCTGATTGGCTAGCTAAGGGTCACATGCCCAAACGGGGCCTTTGATTGGCAACTGTTGCTTCCTTCCTACTCCCTCCCACACATCCAGGAGCTCCAGCCTGTTATGGGGTGTGCATCCTACTAGGCACCAAGGATGCTACGGTGAGCAGTCCTTGCCCTCATGGGTTTACTTACACTTAAGGAGAGAGAACCATTAGTCAAATCACCCCACATACAGATCTTTACACACTGTGGAGAGTGCCGTGAAGGACAAGCACAGGAAGCAGTCAGTGGGAGGGGCTTGGAAGAGAAAGTGCCATGCTGGCTGCTGCCAGTGTGGGGTGAGCTGTAAAGAGAGCAAGAATGAAAGCCACAGCAGGGGAGCTGGTCAGAAATTCAGTGGCTTCATTAGAGTGGTGGCCCTGGAGTTGGTGACAGGTGGGAAAAACTCAAGAGCCTTCTAGAGACCTAGCCCATGGCAGTTCATCGCCTCCAAGTCCTTCTACTGCTCTAGGTTTAAAAAACCCAAAAAACAAAACTACGTTGCAACACACTGCTACACCAGGAAACCTAAGGGGGAACAAAAGAAAACTGAGTGGTGCCCTCTAGGCTGAAGATTTGACCTATTATTTACTTACCTTTCCCTCCCTTTTCCTTATTTTCAACAAACACATCCATCTCCAGCCAACTATTTTGAATTCATCTCAGGTTCATTTATTGCCTAAAATAAATGTCCACCATGGTATTTATCCATATTTTCATGATTTTTATTTCTTTTTGGAGTGGGTATCTAAAAGATAATCTGATCTCTGTTCCTGATTCTGGAAGTGACAGAGAGAAGCTGTTTTCTCATTTTTCGCGTGTGGAATTATTCACATATGAGGAAAAGATATCTCAAAAATAGAAGCTCTTTCATTGTCTCTCCACAATGTAGTGTGGCCGCAAGTGACTATTTTGTGGAGACGCAGTAATTTGGGGTGGCTAAATCATTACCCCAAGGTGTGTCAGATGCTGCCAAGACCTCCTTCATGCATGTGGCCAAGAATGGGGGCTTCCTGGCTGGGGAGGTGGAGACCCCGCTCTTCTGCCACTAACCTTGGTGTCAGTGAACCCTGGGCCACACTTCCTCTGAGCAACATCCAGGGGTTTGTCCGGGCCTGTCGAGCACATTGAGCCAGCCTTGTTTCCAAGAGACAGAAGGAACTAGAGCACTGGGGAAAGTCCGCAGTAACTCTAGCCCCCAGCTACCTGCTGTGGCTGAAGATGAGGACTTTGCAGCTTCAAGAATCCAACTGGCTGGTGCCCATTGTTCCTATTGACCAGATCATTCCTCCATGCAGCACCTCACTAATCTCATCAACTAATGTTTACAAATGACATTGCTTTTTTGGGTCATGTATACTTCGGTCTTCAGAATCCATCAGGTGCGCAAACCCCTTGGCAGTTCTAGTCCTCTCCCCTAGATGTGCCTCTGCCCCATATTACTCAGTTCCTTTTATTTCTACCATTTGTTTTTATTTTCTATTTCATTTGTTTACTTTTTAGAGACAGGGTCTCTGTCACCCAGGCTGGAGTGCAGTGGCATGATCGTAGCTCATTGAAGCCTCAAACTCCTGGACTCAAGTGATCCTCCTGCCTCAGCCTCCTGAGTAGCTGAGACTACAGGTGTGTTGCACGACATCTGGCTAACTTTTGTATTTTTTGTCGAGATGAGGGTCTCATTATGAGATCAGGCTGGTTTCAAACTCCTGATCTCAAGCTGTCCTCCAGCCTTGGCCTCCCAAAGTGCTGGTATTATAGGCTACTGTGCCTGGCCCTTATTTTCTTTTAAAAATGAGCTTCCCCTTGTACCTAATTCCCATTCTACTTGTACTATTCTTTTTTCCTTTTTTATGCTCTTCCCTTGCTCTTCTTCTCCTCTCCCTTTCATTTTTTCTATTCTTCCGTCTCCTGCTACTGCATATGAATTAGATTTGCTCTCCAAATACCATGTGTATCACCATCTATTCAGTGGCAGAAGCTGTTCTTGCACTGGCTTGGAAGATGACAGTTCCCAAAGCATTCCCTATAGAGGCTGATTGATCTGACCCAGCTAATGATACCAGTTAAAATAATCCTGGCTCAAGGCCCATGAGACTCACCAGTCATTATGCGGTGTTGGAAAGTAAAACTGATTTGGCAGCCTCATTAGATTATAATCAGCTCAAATCTTCCCTTCTGGCTTCTCAGAGCATTACATGTATCCCTAGGAGCAGCAGAGGGGAGAAAACCACCTCTCCTCCCCAGCTTTCTGTATTTCTTCTAAGGTTCTTAGTTCAAATTAAATCTTTACTCTGTGAGAGCAGAGAATGACTCATTGGCCACCATGACTATCACCTTAAGTGGGATTCTAATTTGTTTTAGAAGCTACTATTGACCCCTAGGATAGCATCTACAATCTCAAGAGTGTAGTTTCAGGGTACTGATAGTATGCACCAATAGATGCTGGGCTGAGAAATTGGGACCACATTCAGTAACAAGAGTGATAATAGCTACCACTTCCTGGTTGCTTAGACACTTCTGTAATAACTCATTTAATCCTTGGATCAATCCTATGGGGTATGTACTATCTTATTTTAGGAGGTAGACACTGAAGCATAGAGAGGTTAAGTAACTTGCCTAAAGTAACAGAGTTAATAAGTGGCAGAACCAGGATTGGAGCTCCAGGAGACTGGCTCCAGAATCTGTGCTATTAATAGTTCCCTCCATCACAATCTGTAGGTTATGGGAATGACAGAAGGTTGATATGTAAGCATGGCACGAAGACAGTGATACTTAGGAAGAGTTATTTGGAAGCAGAGAGATAGAATAATTGATGGAAAAGTCAAGGAATCCAGTAACAGAATCTCTGGTAATAATCTGGTATGTGAATATGGAAAGCTATATGAGAGATGACATGAAGGAAACATTTAGACTAACTAATTTGGGACATAGAGGGGAGAGCACAGTGGGAGCAGTCCACCTGAAAGAATGGTGGGACCAAGGTCAGAAGTGGGGGTGGCGGAAAGTGCCTTTGACTTGTGGGTGACCCTGAGATTTTAGGCTGATAAGGTTTTGAAGATGCAGAGATGAATCCTGGCTCTGGCTCCCCCACCCTTTCTTGCCCAACACTCTGTCCCCAAAAGGAGGGATGCTGCTGTGGATTAGTTGCACTCCATGAGGCCAGCATGCTTGAAGGCTAGAGGGTGGGGCTTTTGCTGGGAGAAATGGAGAGTTTGGAAAGAAATACCCCGCATCCCTTGTCTTCTCCATGTGTACTTTCTTAGCGTCTTCCCTCGCATGTGCTGGATCATGGGCAGTCTGGTCCAGGGCACCTGTGGGCCTGATTATACCCCAACTCCCTTGGATGTCCTTTTGGCTGGGGCCAGAGGCAAGAAGTATGGAAAGGTACCTTCAGGGATACACGTGCTCACATTTTCACACATCCTTATACTTCTTCTTCTGGAGGGAAAATGGCAAGATGAGCCCATCAGGAACATGGTGGGGGCTGGGAGTAATGAGCCAGGTAACAAGATATTCCACCTGCCTTCACTCTAGCTCTGGTGCTCAGAGGAATAGGGGGCCTCCCAAGCTCCCCAGGATAGGGCTAAAAGTTTGGGACTGAAACTCCAGCCTGTGCTGACCATGCATTTTCCCTTAAGCCGTGTCCTTCTCTGTACCTGGAGCAGGGGTCATCAATGGGGTGCAGTTTAGGGACCCAGAATCTACCTTTCTCAACCATGATAATCTCACCTTTCTTTTGTCTACCCAAACTGAATTTCCCTTCTCTAGTTCTTTAGTGTCGTAATCTGCCTATGTTTTCTCTTTTCAAAAAGATACTCAGCGGTTATAAATATCCTTGAAGTATTTGATGCAAAGAGCTAAAAGGAGCTATAAGAATAAAGACACCTCCTCCCTCAGGTATTCTGGTGCCTGATAAAATGATGACATCTGAAGCCCTGGTTATGAAGAGCCCTCATTGCCAATAAACAGATAAAAACCAAAGGCTATATGAATACTAATAATTTGGAAATGTGGGTGGAGGTATTGCTTTTCTTGAACAACATATGTTCATACTTCATCATTTTAATTAACAAAGTTCCTTTTCTTGTAATTTCAGCAGGAGGTATCCCAGGGTAAGAGAACTAGACCTGGATTTATGTGAATAGGATTTTTTATTTCATCACTGAATCCAAATAGTGTTTTCCCAGTGTGAAAACAGATGGCAGAGACTTTATCTGTGGTCAAAAGCATTATGTCTGAGAATGAACCCTTCTTTGCCAGGCAGATTTGAATAAATTCAGGAAGTGATTTAAGACATGATACGTCTCCTAGAACCTAATCCATGGCAGGTACTTTTATTAACAAAATTTATACACTCAAAACAGTGACTCAGAGAAGCTAATTTTCATTTTGGCAAATCATGATTTTTTTTTTTTTGCCATCGACTATATATGTGAATATTAGAAGTGTCTCAGAAAACTCAGTCTGTGAGTCAGAGTTTGCATGTTTCTTACACCCTAGCTGAAGAATTTCTTCTGATTTGGTTTTTAAGACCTCTATATGTTTGATAGAAATTATTTGGGTGAAGTAATCAAATCCTGGCTTGCTGTTTACCTTATTAGGTACCAAATAATAATTTTGGTATCTTCAACAATGAGAAGTTTAAATAAGACACTGTACTTAAATGATGTTTGGAACCATAAATCACTTTGCAGACATAAGGAGGTATTATTTTTACAACAGACAGCTTTTATACAAAGCCAAATTTCTCCTACATTTTCAATGGAAATTAGAAAATTAGGTTAACTCTTCCCTGCTTCCAGAGTATAATTGGATAACTGTGGTTTTGGAACCAAAACGGGGTACCTGCAGGGAAGTTTCTGAAAACCAAACACAGATGTGGAAAATAGCTGGAAGGCATAAGATGCATAAGATGTTTACAGTGACTTACTGTCATAGTCTACTTTCGGGTCAATTTCCTTCTCATAGTCCATCAGTGAACTTTTTGGATTGTGATTTCTTGAATATTTCTTTTTAATTTCTTTTCACCTCCATCAAAACATTGACAAATTCACGTAATGAAGAAGGTTTAGATGACGCAGTGCCAGAGCTGGGTGAGAGCTCTGAAGTGAACTCAGAGGCGATGTGCACCAGTGAAATCTTTGCGTGGCCACTTAAGGTCCTGCAGGTCTCCATAGACCTAGGGGGTCTCAAGCTTTACTGTGATGAGAATCTCTTGGTTAGCAATCAATTGTCTTGTAAACAACAAAACAGAACAAAATTCTGAACTAATAATCAGGGATGGAAGCTAAAGGAATCTATATTTTTCGCAATCATTCCAGGAAATTCAGATGCAGCTGGTTGAAGGACGACAGTCTAGGAAACACTGCATAGAGAGTCCCAACTCCATAGCACCCTCATGCTCCAGAAAATTGATATCAGTTATTAAAGTCCCTACTTTTCTTTGCATAAAAATCAGGTAGTTTGATCTCAGCAAATGCAAATGAACAAATGGATGTGGCATGTCTACTGCAGGAGGCTTTAATGTTTCTGATTCTTTCTTCTCCAAGGTTGGGAGATGCAAAATGAGGGCAGATGGTCTCAGAGATGTGACATGGTCAAAGTGACCAACAAAAGCAGTGTAAGAATGTATATCTGGGCTTTCAATACCCTGCACTTGAATCACTTTTTTTGTGTTGACCTGTAAGCCAATAAAAAAACAACTGGAATCAGACAATTAGTAAATAAACACAGAATCAGGAAAAGCACAGAGGATGGTGACTTGAGGCAGCAGGGATCTAGCTCATTGTGCAGGGGCAAGATAGAGTGACAACTCAAAAAGTTGTGAGTTATAATGCTTTAGGAGCTGTGTGAGCACAAGAGAATTCTCAGACTCAAGATGCTATTGTGTGGCTTTAATAAATGTATTTAGATCCTTATTATTCTGGGGGTCCACATGTAGAAGGTATGAATGGGGCACAGTGCACACAGCATAGAAATGTATTTTGTGACCTAAAACACAAAGAAAATGGAGCTGTGGCTCTCAGAGCTTTTAGATAATTTGGCAACTGTTTCTTGTGTACTTACTGTGTGCTCAGCATTGAGCCCAGAGCTGTGATAGGCATGACTCATGTTCTGTGTTGTAACCAGCCAGACAGCTGCCCTGTATTTCTCAGAGCCAAACTGTTGCTGGCTTTCAGTTGCTCAGTGTGGCAGGCAGATACAAGCAGCTTTCTAGTGTTCTGGGCGTTCACGCTCTTTTAACGGGCCAACTCTATCCCTCAACCTGGAGAGATTAAAATGTCAACTAATTGCTGCACATCACTGATTTCTAGTTCAAAACTTGAAAAAAAATTACTGAAGACCATTGACACACTTGAGAGATGTACCTAACCCTGTGAATTAACAGTGTGTGGGAAACAGCATCAGGTAAATGAGCCAGATGTGGGCTTTGGGGTCCCTGGACCTGATTTCAGCCTGTATAATTTTGTCACTTCTTGCTCCCTCTGAGCCATAGTCTTCTCCTCTCCAAAAGAGAGATCATTCTACTTACCTAAACAGATTCACGTAATCATTAATAAAATACAAGTACATATGGCACCGTACTGGCCCATCATAGGGACTTAGGAAATAGAAAATGCTCCTTTCTGCTCCTCATCCTTATATTCTGGGCCTTCCTAAAATATACTCTCATTTTTGGTTAAACCTCTAAGTCAAGCAGATATTACATTTTGGTTTGCACTTTCCTAGAGGGCAAACTGCTTGGGAAGAAGCCCTGTGTCAGAGTTCACTGCAAACTGAGCAGAAAATATTCGAGTTCTAAAAAACAGAACTTGTCATCTTCCCAGGGGCTTGTCATAGCCCCTGAATTCCTGCCAGGAAGCAGAGCCTGAGACAAGGGTTAGTGTGCAAGTAGCTTATTTCCGGAAGTGATTTCAGGGAACTGGAGTAGAGAACTGGGAAGGGGGCAACCAAGAAAGAAGGGAAGCCAATACCTACAAAGTTTGTTATCAAGTTTGGTTGCAGTTGTGGGAAACTGAAGCGTGATCCTCCTGGGACTCTCTGACAGCTGTGAAGAAAACTCATGATTGCCTACTCAAGGGACACAATGAGGGTGGGCTTCCACAAGCTCCCATCCTTGATTGGTCAAGCATCAACCCCAAGTGTTAACTCCTTCACACTGCCAGGTTTGCACAAGTGCTGGGTAATTCTCATAGATGTCCTGGGCCAGGCGTCTGAGAAGCCCCAAGCCATTATGCAGCAGAAGTGAGGTGTACTTAGGAAAACTGGAGTAAAATGTGAGGTCCAGAGAACGTGAAGTGAACATAACCCACATCCGCATAGGGCTTCATCAGCAGAAAAGTGAGCAAGTCTGCTTCTCCTTTCAAACCTTTTACAAAAGTAGCCACTGGAATATTCTTCAATTGCTTCCACGTGGCTTTGGACAGCCTCACTGTTCTCTTGGTTTTCTGAACTCTAATTGCATGTACAGGCTCAGTAACTTGGCACTTCGTGACATACCTCTTCCGTGCCCTTCAATGTATTTCTATGTTTTAACTGTGTCCCCCTTTCCCATGAAAGACATCAGTTTCTTTGGGTGGCTTGGGATGGAGTCTTCAAATTCCTTTCTATCCTATCAACTCCTAACTGTGCTCTGCAGAAACCTGTTGACTTGAGCTCACTTGGTAGAGGATAAATTCTTTCTCTCTATGCACAATTATCTTTTCAAAGGCCTATGGAGTCTTCCTACTCCTTAACTGTATTGAGACCCTCACCAATTAATGGGGCTTGGAAAGCAGTATTTTTAATGAGAGGCAGGGAGCAGGGAGCACAATACCAGTGCCTCAGGGTGTTGTAAGGTTTTCATGAGCGATTCATTCTGCTCTCTTTGTATTTGGTTTCATTCTGATTGCTTCACAGCCAGTAGCACTCAGAAGGGACATGTATTTAGACTAAACTCTAAGCCTCTTATTGAGACTTTCTGTATATAATGAAACACAAATGCGCTGGTCCTTTCTCTGCCTAATTTTTTCCTTTTCTAGTGAAGCCCTTGCCAGCTGTAGATACTGTGTGGTTATGAGCGGTGACTAGGACCTGTAGGACCTGCAATGGGTCAGCAGAGGACTAGTATTTGCCAATTTATTTATTTATTTTTGAGATAGGATCTCACTCTGTTGCCCAGGCTGGAGTACAATGGCATGATCTTGGCTGACTGCAACCTCTGCCTTCAGGGTTCAAGCGATTCTTGTGCCTCAGTCTCCCAAGCAGCTGGGACTACAGGTGCCTGTCCCCATGCCCGGCTAATTTTTTGTATTTTTAGTGGAGACGGGGTTTCACTATGTTGGCCAGGCTGGTCTCGAACTCCTGACCTCAAGTGATCTGGCTGCCTTGGCCTCCGAAAGTGCTGGGATTACAGCCACCGTGCCTGCCCTGCCCAGAATTCTTTTAGATGGCAAGGTATCCAGGTTACCTTCAGCATTTCTTACTGTGGACCTGGAACCTCTTATATAAGAGTTACTCCTGAGCTGCCACATTCAGTGGGGCAGCGTGTGTACTGCACGACTCCCAGGAGGCATTCATATCACAGTCAGTATAAATATGCTTCCCGGAGGAGTGCAGTGAGTAAGCTGTGTGGCCACAAATAGTGGCCCTAACTGAGGCCTCATCCCAGTTCTCCTAAATCAGAATTTCCAGGAGGGAACCCAGGAATCTTCACCTTCAAAAATCTCACAGGTTCCTGTTAACACTAAAGTTTGAAAATCACTGCTTAGGAGATAGGTTTTGAGAAAAATATACGTCCGAAGAAAAGGAATGTGGGAAATTATCTCAGCATCTATGCTGTCCCTGGATCCTTTGCTTCCGAGGCTTAAATGTATATAATGGGCTTCATCGATAACTCAGTGAATCATTGCCATTCAGACCATGATGGCACTGCTAGGGATCTGGTCATCTTTTCATCTGTTTCCAAGCAGGCCTCTCTTGTTTTATTTTATGTGAGTTTTATATTCAAAAATTTTAAGAGAGAAACTCTGATCAGGGCACTCCATATTGAAAGGTGACCCCCACCGGGTAGCATCTAAAACAGAGTTATCTCCTTGGCAACTGGTCTTACTCATGTTCTGTTTACTTGTACATGGCTCCCTTTGGCCTGGGTCTTCATCTTTAATTTAAATGAGCATTAGGCATGGCATCTTAAGAAAGGACTACCTATGACCGCTTTTCTCTGAAGGGAGCTGGGGGCATGGCCAGTACCTAGTGCTTTATTCTTTGTTAGGACAGGAAGAGAATATAATTACTTAAAACACCATCCCAGATACCATGTCCCATAATAATAAGAGCTAATATGTGTTGCAGCAGGCATTTTTTCTAAGTACCTCAAAAACAATTCTTTGTAACAGATGTTTTGTTATCCTCACTTTAGAGATTAAAAAATTGAGGCATAGAACTTGCCCAGTAGTTCAGAAATGGTCTCACAACTGGAACCCACACAATTTAGCTCCAAGCTGCTATTCTTTATGATTGTTGGGGTCATGGCAAAAGATCAGTGTGTGTGTGGGGTGTGTGTGTGTGTGTGTGTGTGTCAAATATATTGTGTGTGTGTGTAGGCATGTGCGTGCACATGTGTGAATGTATGTATGTGTACTGGGGTAGGACAGGGATAAGAGGGAGAGTGCAAGGCACAGCTTAGGTCAGAAAGGCGAGAATATGTGGAAGCCTTCATTGGTACATGTTGGGGAAGGGAGTTGGGAGAAAGTAACAGATGCCACAAAGCCTCAAGACAGAGCTGCGATTGCCTTGAGGGCCAGAGAGGATTCTAGCAAGAGATCCTCGGAAGTTTTTCTTACTCCTTTGCTGACTTCTTATAAATGACTAGATATCCCATCTGATTGTCCATGGTCACAGTCAGAATATAATTTGAAAAATAATGCCACATTAAATGACTTTCTATGGAGCCATAACTTCTGTTCTAGCTAATACCCTCCATGGCCTAGCTCTACTCGATGGACAAGCCCTGAGAATTTAGGGTTAAACAGGTATGGATATGAGTGTGTTTAAGGAAAGAAAATGGAGAGGTTGTACTCACATTGCCAAGGAACATAAAGTTTGCAGTAGGAGTGGAGGACTGGAAATCTACCCTACCCTGAAGACCACGGTTAGGATTCAAGCCTACAGCTGCTACTAAGCCTGCAATCCAGTTTCCACTAAAGATGGGGCAATTATTCCAGTAATTCAGGAGGGGAGCTGTTGAATTAATAAAATAATCATCTCCACTTTCTTTCTTTTCTTTTTTGTATTTAGAGAAAGATTTGGTCTGTTTCCTTCAATGTGTGCCACATCACTGGGCTTGTGCTGCCTCTTAAGTCCTTAGACTTTTTTGAGCAAGACACAATGGCCAGTGAAATATCCTTTTCCTGGACCTGTATGGGCCTTGGCAAGATCTCCTTGGGGATTCTGAAACTGCACCTTTTCACCTTCCTTAGCTAGTTTTCTTTCCATCAATGGTTTAGAAACTAACAAGGGATCAGGTGCAGTGGCTCATGCCTGTAATCTTAGCACTTTGGGAGGTCGAGGTAGGCAGATCACCTGAGGTCAGGAGATTGAGACCAGCCTGGGCAACATGGTGAAACCCTGTCTCTACTAAAAATACAAAAAATTAGCTGGGCATGGTGGCATGTGCCTGTAATCCTAGCTCCTGGGGAGGTTGAGACAGGAGAATTGCTTGAACCTTGGGAGGTGGAGGTTGCAGTGAGCCAAGATCGTGCTGTGGTACTCCAGCCTGGGTGACAGAGTGAGACTCTATCTCAAAAAGAAAGAAAGAAAGAAAGAAAGAAACGTACAAGGAATATTTGGTTTGAGAAGAAGAAAATGGTTATTTAGTGTCTCATGTTATTTCCAAGTCATAACTGGTTTCTTGTTGATTGGAAATGATTTGACATAGTCCTGACTAGGCAGGGGGATGAACAGGATGACCTTTGATCTCCCAAATTCTGAGCAGGCAGGTGGGCTGTGCAAGGTGTAGATTCTGCCTAAAATTTGGCACACTGTGTGAGTTGGATACTTAAATACTCCAAATCGATTTTGGTGCTCAGAGCAGACTTTGAAGGAGGTGGCCATAGTTCTCTGTCTTAGGCAGCATGATTACTCCAGAGACCTTAGGAGTTTCAAGACAGCTGAATGCAAGATAAGAAAGGATATCTTGGAGAAGATAGACTGTTCATCCCCAGTTGGAATCTTGGGTATAGCACATTATTGACTTCAAGGCAAGAGGCCATGAAAGTGCCTTTCCTTAAGACAGTAAACTCTCTGTTTTCTGAAGTGAATGGAAAAAAAAAAGGATGTTTTTGTTCCCTATATCAGTTTCCAGAAATGAATACATTGCACAGTGTACTTCAAACTGTGATGCTACTGAATATAATTTACTGTTACTTAGATGTTTCAGAAGCCCCTCTGGGATCCTGTCAAGAGTCAGAAAAAAAAGGGCTTTCATGTTATAACATATTCTAAACCAATCATGCAATCAATTGGAACTTACAATTTACATGTAACTGTCAAGGGATTGTACCAGTTATGTGGGGAACATAAAGAGATATAAGCGGTAGACACATTGATGGCAAACAGAGTGACATTTACATGGGTTCTTTGTCGGAGCTTAAGACTAGAACTCAGTATTTGGTGCTTGTGATGGGTATAGTAGATCTGCCCCCGGTGTCCACTTCACTTGGCTTCTAATACGCCTTCCTGAACTGCTGAGGCTGGAGAACCAAACTCTACATTTCTTGCACACCCCTGCCCTCAATGATTTAAATCCAGCCATAATGTTGCACTGGCACAAGGTGAGGAAGGCAGAAATGTGCAGAGGGTGTGCTTTTGCTGTGTCTGCTTTTTCTTTTGGAATTGCTTGTGGAGGCATTTGCATTTTCTGTGGCAGTGTTAGCGGAAGTTTGTGGGTGTCAAGAGGTGAGTCACAGAGATCTTCTTCTGCAGGTGAGGATTAAAGCATGTCTGGAGACAGTTTCTGTCTATGAAAGCTTCCACACTGTGATGGCTTTCTGACTTTGGTAGTCTATGGTTTAGGACGTGGTGGTTTCCTCATCTTGGGTGACCCAAGAGCTTCCTTGGTGACCCAATTCTACGATGTGACATTGGGAGCCATTTCTGAAATCTCAAACAGTCTGTTTTTTTTCGCTCTCCCAATGATTCAGTGAGCTTTTTAATGCTCTGTAATCCTTTCATGCTTAAACTTGCTAGAATGGTTTAAGTTCTCTGCAATAGGACCCTGACGATGACTGTTATCAGTGCCAGGAGGGTTACAGACAACAGACTCTAAAGAAATTGGAGATCTGGATTTGTGTTTTCTGACTTGATTGGGTTTGAAAGGAACAATGATTAGGTTCGCATTAGAATATGGAATGCTAACAGTGCTTGACATGCAGTGGCAAAATAGTTACTTAAAAAATCACCCATTGGTCACTTGGAATGAAGTGCCCAGTGAAGACAAGGCTTTAGTAGACTGAGTGCCTGCTAATCATTACGGAGAAAATGAGGAAAACAAGGACTGGGGGTTTGAGTGGCTGTCTCTACCTACACTGGAGAACTTTAAGAAAGTTTTTAAATTTTTAAGTTTTAAAACTATTTTGGTATGAGGCATGATCTGAGGACCAAGGAGCTTCTATGACTTTCTAGAAGAATCATTTATTTCATGTAACCACAGGGCTCATGCATTCTATCATTACATGCAGTTTGATCCTGTGGGTTGATGATAAAAGATGGTCTGAATTCACAGCATCACTAGGTCACTTACATGAAAGTTTGGGTATTGATTGGGAATGAGTGAGACCCTGAGAAGTGAAATGGAGCCATCTGGGTGAGTTCAACTGAACCTGAGTTTCTCCAAACTCCATCAAACGTCCCTTTTCAGTAGACACATCTTCTCCTCCTCTGTCTGTTGAGGCTGGTCTCTCCTTGGTTAGAGAGAATGGAATGGTCTCTGGAATGGTCTTGCTGGGGTAGTTTTCATGCAAGGGGCTGCCATATTTCTTCCTGTTCTTATCTCCCACCATTCATTGTTCTAGACCCAGCACACCCTAGAAGGACAACACCTATCTTAAGAAGCAAAAGTTTACACACTCAAAGAACTGCAAGATTTTGCTCATTTTATGTCAGCAAAAACCTGGGGAATAGGTGTAGGAGTGGATTAGAGAAATCTAGGCCACAGAGGAAGAAGCAAACTTTTAAATCTGGCTTGATTTATTGGTATGAGTTCATTGTTCTAGGTGGCACAGATGGGAATGGTTGTAATTTGGTCTGTCTGATTGACTGGAAACAGGACTTCATGGTGGCATACTCGCAAGAAAATTGAGGTGTCAGAAATTCATGGTATAGCATAGGGGGAGGGATCCAAACATTTAGGAGGAAGAGCTATTGAAATGGATGTTTCATGTATGACCCAGTCACTCACCAAGGATGCTTTTTTTTTTACCAAGGCAATGAGAACACAATTGTGAGAAACACATTATTGAAAAGTATTGCAGTGGAGTCCGCTGTAGACCAGGAGTGAAGGTAGAAAATGCTGTTATTGAAATGGGCATTTTGACATTAATGGGTGTGTTGAGACGCTGGAGTGGCAGAGGCCAAGTGGCAATTCTTGAATGCCAGACGCAGGGTGGAAACAGCTGGCAGCAGGACTGGAGTGGCAAGCTGATCTTTGTTGTAGGTTAATTGGCCATTGAGTTCCTAGGAATGAGTAGATGACCGGTCTATCAGGATCAATATAATAAAAAAAAATACTGTAGATCTGGAAAACATAGGCCCAACTTCACCCAGTTTCTAGACTAAGCAGTTTATAAACCTAGGGCCATTGAATGAAAAGGAAGCCAGGATCCTGAGATCCTACTAAGAGAATGTACTATAAATCTTCCTCCTAACCTTCCTCAAAGAAACTTGTAGCAATTTAACAACTCAGTTCTGCACTAGGGAAAGGGAAAAAAACCGAGACTTTTGAGGATTTATTGTATTCTAATTTTTATTAACATTAATCCCCTGAGACCAAACATATCACTATGGTTCTCTAGAGGTGACGAGTAGAATTCCTGTCTGAGTTTATCTCTCAGTGATGTGAACCTAGAGGGTTTGTGAAGCCATCTTGTGATTATTTTCTCAACTTCTGAATGCATAGTTGGAGTACATATTTCAGCACCTGGAGAATTACCACATAGGTTTTGGGGAGTAAAGATTACTAACTGTCAAGGGTCAAGTGGAAGCTGCAACTACCTCACCTGTAAAAATAGTAACACCACCCCCTCCAAGAAAAAATGCTACAACCTCAAGGAAATAACAGAGAAAAGGCAGGGATGATGATTTTTCTCGTGTCTGTATTAAACTCGTGTATTTGGTCTTTAAAGAAAAACTATGGGTCTTGGAGATTGACAGTAGTTTACTGTAAACTTTCTCAGATGGTGACTCCAATTTTACTGTTTCACATGTCAAAATAATACATAGTTTCTGGAACCAAAATTTATGGTATGGAGCCATAAATTTGGCAAATACTTTTTTTCCTGTTCTAGTTAGTACAGATGCCAGAATCAGTTGTCTTTTACTTCACAGAGATGTAGTACATTATCCCTATCTTATCTCTGAGCTGTGTCAGCTGTCAGGTTCTCAGTGACATTTCAGTTTGCAGGGACATTGATCATCACACCATGCTATAGAACATCATGCTTGTTCACT
The DNA here is from genome assembly GCA_963573385.1 of Cacajao melanocephalus. NCBI lineage: Eukaryota > Metazoa > Chordata > Mammalia > Primates > Pitheciidae > Cacajao > Cacajao melanocephalus. Next base: position 58,776 of record CAUYLG010033962.1, read on the forward strand.
ACATTAATGACATCATTCTATTGGGCCTGGTGAAAGAAGCAGCATGTACTCTTGGAAGATGTGTACATGACAGAGGTTATTTTAAAAATCATAGGAACATAAGGACCCATCACCTTGGTAAAATTGATGGAAGGCCAGTGGCCTGGAGCATTTTGGGATACCCCAACCAAAGTGAAAGACCAGTTGCTGCACCTTTCACTGTGAAAGAGGCACAAGCCTGGCAGATCTCTTTTGGCTTTCGGAGACAGTATATATACCACATTTGGATGTGCTGCTTGGACCCATTTACTGAGCAACCTGTATGGCTACCAACTTTGAGTAGGGCCCAGAGTATTAAAAGGCTTTTCAGATGGTCCAGACTGCAGAGCAAGCAGTGCTACCGCTTGGCCCTAATAACCCAGCTGATCTCATAGTGGCCGAAGTGTTTGTATCAGATGAGGATGGTGCATGGAACCCGTAGCAAGCCACTCTAGGAGAATTACAGTGTAGTTCCCTGAGCTTGTGGAGCAAAGCCAGGCCCTATTTGTCAGTTAACTATTCTCCCTTTGAGAAACAGTCCTGATTTGCTTTTCATGAGCTGGCTGTTAGTTGGTTAACTATGCTACAAGAATGGGTCTTCTCATTCTTCATTTTTCACTGTTACGTGGTCTTGAAGACAGTGCATTTTATGAGCCAGGAGGGGAGGCTCATGCTGTTAGGACATCACCCACTGCATCACCCTCTTCCTCATTCAACACCTATAGGTTCCTTGGGAAGGCCCAATGAACAAGTTATCTGAAAAAGAAAAAAAAATCAAACCCAGTTTGTGGATGCACCTGCATGACATTCTTGTGTTAGTAGAAAGTCAACTGATGTAGCATTATAGCACCACTCAGCGGTGATCCTGAAGTAGGGGAAAGAAAACCTGTCAATGGGCAGAAATTGTCAATGTTGCCTGAACATAAAGATGTTCAGAGGTCCAGGTCAACACAGATTTATTGGTTATGGCTAATGGGCACTGGATTAGCTGGTGAAAAGAAATTTGGAAGGCAAAAAATTGGAATATTGGTGTCATGAAAGAGTGCAGAAGACGTATATAACTAGAACTTACAGGATGGGCACAGAATATGAGGATATGTGTGACCTATACGTTTGTTCACAATAACCATGTATTGATGAGAAACCGCTAAAAAATAAACTGGACACATTAACCTGTTTCGTGAATGTCTGTAAACCTCTTTCCCCAGTCTGATGGATTGCTTCCTCACAATTAGATTTGGGGGATGCACTTTTGGCAGGAATACCGCCCAACTGATGTTGTGTCTTTCCCAATGAAAAACATCAGGTTGCACATGATGCCACTTTGTCTCATTGGATTGGAATTTGAGATTGCCATTGAACATTTTGGACAAATTGTGCTGATGAACCAACAGGCAAAAGAGGGGTCACTACTTTGTCAGCAGGATGATTAATCCCAATTATCAAGGGGAAATAGGATTGTTGTTATATAACAGGACCAGGAAAGAGTATTTCTGGAACCCAGGGGATTTTGTGGGTCACCTCAAAGTAACATCATGCCCATTGGTAAAAGTTACCTTATATTTGTATTATATATTTAATTTACATATTTAATATGAACTTTTAATGGAAGACTACTGAGATCTAGTATAATCAGGATTACCAGAGGTTCAGAGCCACTAGGAATGAAGATTTGGGTGACTCCACCAGATAAGTAGCCTGGCCCAGCTATGCTGCTGACTGAGGCCAAAGTAGCTCATAATGGGTTGTGGAGGAAAAAAATTATAAGTGCCAACTACAGCCTTGTGATGATAACTAGAACGATCATAAACATCAACATTTTCTTCCTTTCTCTGTTATGTATATTTTTAATATATTAACCATTTTCCACTTCTCCTTTCCCTCATCCTCACAATTTTATAAATGGCCTACTGATGTTGGTTAACTTTGTAAGGTAATTTATATCTTGCATAAGATAATATAAATGGGATTTATGGTGGGGTTGTGACTGAACTAGAGAAGAAATGAATATCACCCAAAAATAGATGAGGAGACTTAGAGGACTTTTGGACTCTCTTTTTGAAGAAAAGTGAGTACTTTTTCTTTTTTTCGTATAAGAGACAGTTAGGAACTTTGAATATAGGCAGAAAGTAAGCGTGTATGTTGAAAAGCCAGAGGAACAGTCTATGGAATTTACAGTGGATTGGTGTTCAATATCCACTCAAGCTTTCTTCTAGAGTAGTTTCTTCAACTGCAAAAGTTAGAAAGTAAAAAAATTACTTTCCCCAGACTCTCTTGCAGCTAAAGTTTTGGATGGCCTTTAAGTTGAGCCAGTTAAACATATTTTTGCAAGATCTGGACAGCAGCAGTGAGGTGAAGGCTGTACTTTTGCTGGTCTGGCTTTTTTTTCTGGAAAGCACAGTCATGGAAGGTTTTTTTCTTTTTCTTTTCTTTTTTTTTTTTTTTTTTTTTTGCAGCGTTAACATAGATACCAGTGTCTGACAACTGAGTTGATGAGCACTAAGAGGCTGGCCATGGGCATTTCTTCTGCTGGTGTGTGTCATGGCAGGCAGGTGCAACTTCCTAATATGGCAGCTTTTGCATTGTTGCAGCTTCCTCATCGTAGTGGGGGCAATATGATTCTAGAGTCAGCTGCTTCCTGATCACACAAGAGGTAGAAGCTCCAAGGTAACATTTCTACTTTGTGGCTTTTGTTCCTGAAAGGCTGGTTTGGAGGTATTTATTTAACTCTCTCAAAGATTCAGTAAGCCATTTAACATCCTGTAATAGTTTTTCCTGCTTAAACTAGTACAGTGGATTCAGTTCTTTGCAAGTAAACCCTGATCAACGTAGAGCTTTAGGGACCCAATGTCCTGTGCCAATATTTTATATGAGAAGCAGACAAGGTTCAAGTATGGCTTCTTCATTGTCGATCATGGTTATGCCCTCTATTATTATAGAGAGAAATCTGTCAACAATTATATGTCAGTTTCTATCTTGTATTGTTCTTTCATCAGCCTTTGATAGGAAACAGTTATGGTCTGAAGAGCATGAGACAGAAAACTGTCGAGACACCGAGGAGTTAATGACAGTGCTTCTCAAACTCACCTGCATGTTAGAATTGTCAGGGGAGCTTTGAAAATTCCTCATTTTTGGGCAGTCTCCAGAACAATTAAATCAGACTTTCTGGGTCTGGGCCCCAGGATTCAGTGTTTTGAAAAATTCCCAAGGAATTCCAATGTGCAGCCAAAGTTGGAGAAGCACTGCCATCTGGGAAGAAAGAGAGAGGTGAACTCTCCGGTTAGGTATGAGTCGCAGGTGGGGAGAAATAACATACTAGTAAGGTAGTAATTTACTATTTTACATTGAGAAATTAAAAATTGGGCTTAAATCAGCACTGTGTTGGCAGAGCTGAGTTCCTTTCTGGAGACTCTATGAGAGAATCTGTTTTCTTGCCTCTTCTGATTTCTAGAGATTTCCTGCCATTGTCAAAGCCAGCAAAGGCTGGTTGAGTCTTTCTGGCAATGCCGTATCTCTGGTTCTGACTTTCCTGCCTCCCTCTTTCACATTTAAGGACCCCGTGATTATATTGGACCCACTGGGAAAACCCCAGATAATGTCCCCATTTCAAAATCAATTGATTAATAACTTAATTTCACTTTCAGCTTGAATCCCCTCTGGCCATGTAACCTAACATATGCATAGGTTCCAGGGGTTGGGATATGGTTGTATTTGGGGGGCCATTATTCTACTTATCCTGAAATAATAAAGGACAGGGACACTGGGGAAGAAGTACTCTAGTGGATTCCTCCCACACACTTTTTTAATCAGAAGAGGCAATTGGAGGATTTATAGCACTCAAAAATCATTATGCTATTAATTCAAATGTGATAGGAAGCCTGTACATGGTATATTCATACTTCTGTAAGAAGTGGGGTCAGCCAAGCCAGAATGGATTGCTAAGAAACTAGATACATTTGTGATTTGTGCCTTGTCATTGTCACCTATTTGCAAAGTTATATTTAATGACTGGAATCTTCTTTTCAGTCACCCGGATGCCTGGTTATAGATGACGGGAGAATGCAAATACGCAAACCTTCTAGTTAGCTCATCTGTAGCCTCATGGTAGGGACCAGGAGGGGCCTGCTGCACATACATGGTCCTGCCAGCTAATTGTTTTTCTTTTTCAAAGAGTGATTCAATATTAACCATTCTAAATTGAAAATTGTTCTTTTGGCAGATGTCCTCCAAAATGGATTGCCTCATATCTAGTACCCGCCTGCTGTGGGCTTATTCATCTAGTTCCTCTGGGGGCACATTGTGCAGCTAATTCATCCAGGCAGATTCACTGGGAGGCTGTTGCTCATGAGAGTATTTCTGAGATTTTTTTTTTTTTGCTGACCTTGCTGAATGACTGGTAAGACCCATTTAAGTATTTTCCATGCCAACAGTATCAGAGCCATGATCCATGGTATAGAATGTCACAAGCTGAGCATTCATTTGTTGCCATGCTAGAGCAGACTCTGTGTCTCCAGGAAATTCCTGGTTTTGCTCACGGGGAGCCCTGCAGATGCTCACTTTGCCACTTGCTGATCTGATCTCAAAAGCATCTGGATCTACCCTTAACCAGCATCTCAGACTCTCTACACACTGAGTTCTTGACTGGAAACTAGTAATCTATATCTCCCTGGGGCCACAGTAAGGGGGGATGAGGGGCAGAGTTAAGTTGCAATAACAAGGCCAAAGTTGGGTATCTCCGGCTCACTGACTGTCTCCGCCCAGACTCTTGGGCCTTTCAGCCTCCCCTCTGTGTGCCCCGCCCTACTGTCCTCCTGATGATTCCAGAGGCTCCTGCTGTTTCCTTCTCTCTGATTTCCAGCTTGGCCTCCTGGGCTCTGGCTCCCAGGTTGCTGATCAGGCTGCCTGGATACTTCTCTCTCCAGCTAAATTTCAGTCACGATGGGCTTTTCTCAGTCTTGACTTTCTATTTTTATTTATTTTGCCCCTGTTGCTGCTGATTCTTTATTCTAACAAATAATAGTATTGTATGTGTTCTTGTTGAAAAGCTCTTCAAATTCTCCATGGGACCAATACAGGACACAAATAAGCAAACAAGAATATTAATCTTGATGTCCCTCTCTCCAGCAAAAGATTGGTGATGAACGTCAGCTGTTTATTTTAATCCAGCACATTGAAAGGGCAGGGGTGGTGGTGCAGATTTCACTCATTTCACTATGGCAATCAAGGGAGGCCTTGGTTGCTGACCAGGAAAGGAAAGCTTTACCCAATCAGACACACTTCCCAGATATTCCAGATAGGTAAATGGTCCATGAAACCAATAAAACCTGAATTGAATCTCAGGGACAAAGAGTGGGAAAAAAATCATCACCTGGGTCTTTTATTTTTGTAAAGAAAAGAAAATAAATAGAGCTAATGGCATTTCCACTGTTGGAAAATATTTTCTGACATAAATAAAAAGTATAACAATTTCAGTTCAATTGGAGGCATTAACAATCAGATAAAAATGGTCATTTTGGATTATGCATCCAGTTTAGAAATGATCCTGCGGAAAACTTGTAAGACTTTCTGGCTGATTGTTGCTCTCTCTTTTTCCTCTTCCTTTTCTCTCCCTCCTCACCTCTTACTGTGCATTCTTTCTTATATCTTTTCCTCCCTGTGCCTACTACTGGGTAGAGTTTCCATGTGGGCCCCACTGTTGTGCTAAGAATAGCACTAGCTGCTATTTATCAAGTCTTTACCACTTGTCAGGCACTGCGCAGAGCACCCTAGATACATTACCTCACTTATTCCACCCAACAGCCCTCCAGGAGGATGGGCATATTTATGTAATGAACCCGGTCTTGACACGGTGTTTAATTGCTTTATTATGCTTTTTGTCAGCACTCCAAATAATAAAGTTTATTGGTATTCTTAACTTTTTCATGCTTGACTTAAAATCTATTGTAAATATCATGTTGGCCACTGAAAAGAACTAGCAGTCAGGTTATGGGGAATTGGAGTTATGCTTTATTATTATTATTTCTTATCCTTTCCCTGAGCAGTAATTACTGGCAGTAAATGAAAGTTCTGGGAGCTGTTGTTTCATATTGAAATTTAGCTGCTTCCTTCCCTGCTATAAAATAGATACTGGTGAGATGGAGCCAGGATGAGTAAGAGCATAAGATATAGGAAGGTGCTAAGCCTTGAACTCAGCTTCTTCTTATCACCTCAATATTAAGCATCATTTTCAATATATAATGACATGAGAAAATGAAAGTGCCAAGTCTCTACACTGTACATTCCCCAGGCAAGAACTTCCGGGTTGTCTCTGGAAAATCCAACCTTTTCAGTGGGAAATCAAGAGAGGAAGATTGGTCAGTGGAGGCTGGGGTTTCTGTTTTGGCTTTTTCTTCCTCCTAGAGTGTACATTACCTCCACTTTGCTCACTGTCCTAGTGAACTCAACTGTGTACAGAGTTCTCCAGAGTTCTTCTGCTTCCCAGGTAAAGCCCTGAAAATTACTTTCTAAGTCAGAATCTGTGGGGCCCCTGGGACTGGCACATGGTCCACCACCAGGCGGCCTGGTTTCCACATGGGGGCACGGAGCCAACTTGTTGAAGCACGAGCACACTGAGGGAGCACAGCCTTGCATCAGATGCTAATGATCTTTCATCACATGCTCTGACAATGAGGCTGGAACAACCCTAGTTAAAACTGTCGCAACAGGACGGAAGGGGCTGGGAGCACTGGGAGTTAAGTTATCCTTGCGAAAGGGAAGACAGAAAAGAAGGTTAAAAATAATATCTTGAGGCACTGAATTTAAATTACCAGCTGCATATTTACCTGAGTAACATCCCACTCTTTTCAGATGACCTTAAAGGGAATATAATTAAGTCCCTTAGAGGAAAAGTGGTGAGGGACGTTAGAGATTCATCAGAATATTAGCTTTTCCTAGTTGTAGTACCATGAACGAAGTCTCAATAGCGATTTTGTTATTGTTATTGTCATTAGTTTTTGAAGGAAGACTTTACTGCTTTTTTCAAAAAATGAAACAAATTACTGGAGTGAGCTGACTAATAGTCCCTGAAGATACCAGATTCAAATCCCTGGAACCTGTAAATGTTATGACGTATTGAAAAAGTGTCTTTGCAGGTGTGATAAAGAATCTTCAGGTGGAGAGCCAATCCTGAATCATCCAGTGGGTCCTACATGTCACCACAGTGCGATCCTTCTAAGCAGGAAGAAGAAGATCTGGCACACGCAGGACAGGGGAAGGCAATGTGACCATGGAGGCAGAGACAGGAGTGATGTGGCCACAAGCCGAGGATTGTTGGCAGCTGCCAGTGGCTGAAGTGGCAAGGAACAGATTCTCCTCTGGAGCCCCTGGAGGGAGAATGGCCCTGCTAACACCTTGATTTTGGCCCAGTGATACTGATTTTGGACTCCTGGCCTCTAGAACTGTGAGGGATACATTTCTGTTGCTTTAAGCCATTGAATTTATGATAATTTATTACAGCAGCCACAGAAAATGAATGCATAGATCCAACTTGAACCTAGTGAGTTAGATTACTTCAGGGAAACACAATAAATAGTTAACAGGGCTTGTCAGCAGGGATGGGAAGTGAGATGAAAGTGTGAAGGCAGCTTCTATGGTTTACTTTTATATTTCCCTATTTTTCAAATCTTTTACAAGGGAATGAATTCATGTACTATTTAAAAAGACATGTAAAATGTAAGCAAAAGGATTTATTGTATCTCTTTAAAATCATTTAGAACAAGTAATGGCTGCAGAACCTTAAAGGGTTTTTCTAGCATGTTTCCAAGATACAGTCTTGGTTATTTGCGATCGACATGAAGATGGCTCAGACTGTGCCATAACACAGCACTTGATACCAAATGTTAGACTGCAATGGACTGTGTGAGTCTTACCCAGTATGACCATTTTATTATCAAATAATCTATTTATTTCAGATTTCTAACACGAATACAAGCTTCTCCTTTCTTTTCTTCCTTTCTCTTTTTCTCCTTTGACAGCAAGTTCAGGACTGTGCTAGGTATGACCTGGGATAGAAAGAGCATATACTCAACTTTTGCCTTCAAGAAAGTTGGATATTGGCTTGGGAGATAAGATAAATGAAAAGGAAGCAGATGATCTGTTATAGAAAAGATAACACTGTAAGCCCAACATGTATGTGATTAAGTTCTAAAAGTGTAAACCAATAGGGAGTGCTGTGAGGTGTCCCTATGGGTGCAGATTGCAGTAGATCTGACCATACAAGTATAAATAAAACCCTATTGAATGTCCCGTCTCCCTCACCAATTGTTCTTAGTGGTTGCTTCGAGATTTCTTCCCATCGTTCTCAAATTGTTACTGTGAGATTAACTGGCAAACATTTATCCTTAACATAAGAAGTGTGAATGGAATCCTATCAAGTGATTTTGCCAATAGTTCCCATTCCCACTGCAAACAGTGGTATGTTCAGGCTTAAGCTGTAAAATGTCCACACTCACCTGTCACTTGGGAATGCTTCTGTTGGAATGCAACATGCTCACTTATCACACAGCCAGCATGAGAGGCAGAGTGGAGTTGAACCAAGCAGTCTGCCCCCAAAGCCTGCAGATGTAGCCACTGCCTTCAGGAAAGGGAAGGGAAACTAACCCTGCTGAGTATCTACTATGTGCTAGGCACTCTGTTAAGCACTTTTACACACATCATTTAATCCTCATGACAGTATTTAGAAATAGCTATCATTTCCCAGTTCTGTAGATGAGAAAGAAAAGGTAGGCTCAGAGAGGGTAGGTAAGTTGCCTAAGGTCACATAGCTTGTACATAGTGGTAGAGCTAGGGTGAAAACCCAAGGCTTTCTGAGTCCAAAGCACATGCCTATTCCATCATTTCAGGTAATAAGAAAAAATGTCTTTCAAATTTAGTGGTGAGAGACGAATAAAAAATGGTCGTTGGTGATCCTGGGGCATCTACACCCTCTGCCTGCCTGGCTCCACATCAAGCTTGTTTGCCAGCACCTCCACCACAGCACTTCCCTCCAATCCCTGCCATCTCCCCTGAGGAGTCCTCTCCTCCTCTCCTACCCCTAGGTCTCCTTTTCACCCATCCTTCAAGCATTTAATGATCTCATCTTTAATTTCCATTTATAACTCCATGAGCTCCTTGATCACCCTCTCCCGAGATGTCCTTTTTGGCATTGGAACGTGTATTAAAGTGGTTTTGTAATGGGTACTACTGTTTCTTTTGTCCTGCTCTGAGTTTCCTGAGGGCAGGGACCACATCTCTTTTATTATTCTCTGTTTCCCTCAGGTTCTGTCATTATGTGTAGGCAATTAGCAATTATTTCCTTTTTTTTTTTTGATACAGGATCTCGCTGTGTTGCCCAGGCTAGTATGCATTGGCACGATCTTGGCTCACTGCAGCCTCCACCTCTTGGGTTCAAGTGATCCTCCCCACTCAGTCTCTTGAATAGCTGCTGGGACTACAGGCGTGTGCCACCTGGCTAATTTTTTTGGTAGAGACAGGATTTCACCATGTTGGCCAGGCTCCTCTCAAACTCTGCTCAAGTGATTGGCCTGCCTCATCCCCCAAAGAGCTGGGATTACAGGCATGAACCACCATGCCTTGGCTCGCAATTATTTCTCGACTTGAATTGCCTTCTGGTTGCTCACAAGTCTGATGCAATCTCTTTTCCCCAGCTTATCCCTTTTGTGCCACTTTACTCCCAATTCCCACCCTTCACTATCCACGGCTGTGTCCTGAGCTCAGCGATAACTCAGTGAGTGAGAACTTCCAGCAGGATGGGAGTGTTCTACATCCACGCTGTCCAACGTGGTAGCTGCTAGTCACATGTGGCTTTTGAGCACTTGAAACGTGGCTAGTGTGACTGAAGAACTGACTTTTTGGTTGCATGTTAAATATAAACAACCAATTAATTTAAGTAATTTATTTAAATAACGTAGTTAATTTACATTTTAATAGTTCCTGCCATATTGGATCACACAGCTGTCCAAACATGGAACAAACAAGCTCCTCAATCTGAAGCCCAAACTTGAGCACAGGTTTCTGCAAAATTCTGCAGAAGTATATTCCTGAGTTTACAGAAAAGAAGTCTGATGGAAAGCTGTACAATTCATTTCCAAGCGGGTCATGGCTTCCGTTTGTTCTCAAGTTGTCTTGAGCAAGTCATCATGTAGTCAGTCTGTGGACTTACGTGTAGATACCACCTGTTGTCTATAGGGTGGCAGTTCCATTAAAATAACATTCACATCTGGGGAACATGGGGGAGATGCCTACGTGGTCTGTAATTGAATTGCCCTAAAATCCCTCCAAAGACATTGAGATGCTAACTAGAAAAAATTCCTTCCCCTCTTCATTTCTGTCAAATTTAATTTTCTTGTTTTCCTTTCCTGAAACTCTAGTAGCTGTCAAGAATGTATTGCTGGAAGCCAAATCTGTCATTTTGTCTTCGGCAGTTGAAGAACTTTCATTTTTCTTTCTAGGAGTAATGCATTTCTGCTTAGAGGACAGCTAAGTGAAAATGTACTCCTGAAACAAGATTTGTTCTGCTAGCTTCCTTGAATTTGTCAAAAAGACAAAAATCTCACCAGCTTCACTTTGTAATAATGCCCCAAAATTACTTGGAATCATCTTCCACCTACTTTTCTTGTCTCTATTATTTAATATGTGTAGTAGGGAAGAAGAAAATGAACACATTCACAATTTAAGGTTCTGCTTATACATGTATTGTCAAAGCTAATTGTTTTAAACAAGGTGTTTTATCTTTGATTAAAGTGATCAGTGCCTATGAGTATAAAAGAAATGATGGTGGTTTCATGGTCTTTTTCATAACAGAGTCCCATACTTAAAGCTTTCATGTGCTGACACTGATAATGAAGATACAAGGCCTGCCTTAAGCAATAGTTAGCCTTCAAAATAGAAAGGTGAATGGTACATTCATTTCTGAAATTCCTTGAGGTTTCTCCTTGCTCTATCCAGTTAGAAAGAGAAGCATTTTTAAAAAAAATCCCCATTGCAGAGAAGGAAACTGAGACCACCAGTCAGTCAAAGGAAAGATTTTTACTTTCCCCAAACAGATGGTATCAGCAATGTCAAATATTCAACATAATTTGTAAGCCTTCCCAGCACCACCTTCAAAGCACATAAGGCATCTCTTCAGGTCAGCCATTTGCTCCTGACACAGACCTGATGTCTACTGCTTGTGTAATTGATGTTAACAATGGACGCTGAAAATTCCCCAAAATAATTTTATTGTTTTCATTAAGTTGATCAAGTAGAAAAGGTGAAGACTATTGTCATCCCTGTCCTGACAAGGTGATTAATGTTTTTGTCTCTGTGGATTCCTCTCCCCTCCTTACCCTTTGTCCCTATCATGGGCAGACTCGTATCATGACAATGTCATTTCTACACAGCTCAAGTTCAGTCACCCAAGAGGGTCTCCTGGAGCTTATACATGACAGGCAAGGGCATTAGAGGTGAAATATACAAAAGCAATGGCATTAGAGATGAAATGAGAACTTTCCATAAATATTGTGAATGCCCGATTCAAGGAAAGTATGTTCCATCCAAATCAGAAATGCCTTTTAGCTACAGTGGTTCTGAGGAAGGTATTTCTCAGAGGATGTTAAAAAATATGTAAAGGTGTTATATTTTTGGTTGTCACAGCAATGAGGATGAAAAGGTGGAAAATGGGAAAGGGTGATGGGGATGGTAGAGGGGTGGGGACCTATCAGCATCTGGTGTCAGGAGTCAGGGATGTCAAATGCCTGCAGTTTTCAGGGCAATCCCACCTTATGAATTGTCTTACCAAAAATGCCAATAACACTTGTACTGGGAAAGAATGGAAGGGGAAGGGCACAGCACTCAAATAGATGCTAATAATGATCATTTGGAATTCACCATTATATACATATATATATATATATATATATGATTAAATTTATTTATTTTTACTCTGTGCCAGGCACTGGTGTACAATGGTTTTAAAGACACCCACTTTTTGCCTTAAAGAAGCATACAATTGGTGAGACAGACCACATTTTGCCATGATAGCAGTAATCCAGGAGGCCAAGGGGAACAAAGAGGGGTCTGGAAAGGCAAGGAGGTGGGCAGAGTGCTTTGGGGTGTGAGGGGACAGCTGGGATAGGGAGGTGAGGTTTCCAGGTGAGGACCAGCATGTGTAACTAAGGCCTGGAGTTACAAGAGCCCAGTGCCATGGGGGGCAATTTCATACTGCTGCTATTTCCTTCCGACAGAGGTGAGAGTTGCAAATGGGGATGGAGAGGGAAGCAGGGGTTCAGTAATCGGAGGCCCTGACACTCTGTGCAGGACTTTGGGCTGTCCTGGAGCCATGAGAAGCCACTGGTTGGTGTCATTAAGGGGATGACAATAACCCATGTCAGGGACGGCACACTGAATTGAGAGCTTTCTTAGTGTCGGTAATATTGTCCCTTGTCTTTAGACACTGGACAGGAAATCCGTTGAGAGTCACCTGAGAGTCATTGGCCTCACCTTGAAGCTTCACTACTATACAGCCACAAAGGCTGGACTGGCCTCACCAGCGTGGCCAGGTCACTATCACTGTCATTAACCATCTAGCAAGGAAGTGCCTTCTACCAGCAGAGACTGCTCTGCCTTTGAGAACCCGGGCTTGTTGGGAGGCTGGAACTACGTGACTCCAGCATCCCCTCCAGGAGAAAGATGGTTAAAAACAAAACCTATAGAATCCAGTGATCCAAGTTGGAATTCCACCTGAGGTCATGCAGTCAACAAGTGGGAACAAAGATTTGTTGACTTCATGACCTCAGGTGGATCATTTAACCTCAGTTTTTTTTCATATGTAGAAGGAAGATAATGATAATAATGACCTCATAGGTTTTGTAAAGATTAGATGAGATAATACATATAAAGAACTCAGCACTTAATGAGCAGTCAATAAGCATTAGCTATTGTTACAACAGAATGCAAAGAGCCAAATTCAGCTCAAAGTTTAAGAGTGCGTCCTCTGGAGCTACAGTGTTGGGTTTAAAAATTTAGGCCCAAGACTTGTGGCCTTGGACAACCTGCTTAAACTCACCCCGCCTTATTTTCCTCACCAATAAAAACAGGGAGAAGACGATGGTCTTGACTTCAGAGGGCTGACATAGCTTGATTTTAACGATGTACATCTCTTAGAACAACACCTGACTCATATAGTAAGTGCTCCACAAATATTAGCTATTATTTCAATGGAGACAGCCAGGCAAAAGTGATAGGAAGTGGGACTCTAGCCTTTGAAGGATTAGAGAGTGCCTTAAATAAAATGACCAGAGGAAGAAGGGAATCAATATTTGGATGCTTAATAAGTGTCTTGAACTTAACATCAAAAAAGTTGTTTTGGGACTTAAATAAGATATCCCAATGCCCACTGCAGATTGTTTTCTTATCCCAATTTTCCTTTGAGTCTTACTGAGTTTAGGTAATTTACCCAGGATCACATGTTAGGTTGTGGACCCTGGCTACATCCAACTTTAAATCCTTGCTGTTTCTCCCCACCTTGCTGAGTTCAGCTGCATGGAAAAGGGAGGTGGTCCAGGAGAGGAGGGGGATAAGGAATCAATTCTGCTGGAGTCAGGGTTGGTGCCTGGTTCCCAGGTAGATACCTTTCTTTAAGTTCAAGATGCTGGGGTGCTGGCCTCTCAGTGACCACCAGATGTCAGTGCTAACAAGAGATTCCTCCACTTGGGTCTGTTTCCAGAGCTAAGTGCCAGGGCATGCTTATTCATTTGGCAAGCAGCACCAGCAGGAACAACTAAGAGAAGTTTAACTTGGTCGTGATGCCCATCTTCAAATTCATCAGTGTGGGGTTATTTTGGAGGGCTGGGTCAGAAGAACATACATTGCAACCCCAAACTGAATTTGGAAAATATGTGGTGGTAGAACACTTGGCTCTTTAGGGTAAAAGTCCACAGCATCACTTTCTAAGATACAATTTTTATTTGGAAGATAAAGCTCCTTGAAGGTGATCAGTTCTGGACACAGCAGGACACTCAAACTCTTGTCTTCAAGGGACAAAAAAGTTATTGATTGGTGATTGGTTACAGATCAGAAAAAACTTGGAACTGTGGCTTTACATTTATTAATCATGAAATGGAAGTTACTCAAGTTACAAGCCTATACACACACGTGCACAATTATAATAAAAATTTCCTGAAACAATACTTTAATACATGTAATATTTTCTGTTCTACTCTACTCTCTTCTTTCATTAAAAAATGCTAATTGAGGGGGACGGATCCAAGATGGCTGATTAGGAGCAGCTCAGGATTACCGCTCCCAGCGAAAGCGCTGAGGGTGAGTGGACGCTGCATTTCCAGATAGATTTTTATTGCCCACAGACCAGGAGATTCCCAGGCAGAGGAGACCCATGGGTCTCCAGCGCGGCTGTTTCTGTCTGCATGGCTGTTTTGGCTGGCGCCCCGGTGCGGCTGTTTTAGCCTGCACGGCTGTCTTGGCCAGTGCCCTGGCGTGGCGGTTCTCCATACAAAATACACTGGTCCCGGGCACCGTTTTAGCTGGTGATTGGAGCTCAAGGAAGACAGAGTCGCCCATTCATCTGATAGAAAAGGAGACTGAAACAGGAAGCCAGGTCAGGAGATTCCCGGGCAAAAAAGCACCACGAATCTCAGTGCAGCTGTTTCAGCCCGCACAGGCACAGTGGTTCACCACACAGGAAATCGCACATATCCCGGCGCCTTTTCAACAGGCGACTGGAACACCTGGGAGACAGTTGACCGTTTGCTCTGAGGCAGGGAGCCAGGTGATCAGGCTTGGCTGGTCCCACCCCCACATAAAAACAGCAATCTGAAATGCTCTGGATAGAGATTCACAGCAAGCACAGCTGAACACAGGATGGTCCAGCTCTGTGGGGGAGGGGCATCCACCATTACCGAGGCAGTCCACCTCTACAGAGGTAGTCCGCCATTGCTGAGGCAGCCTGCCATTACAGAGAGAGTCCACCATTATAGACATGGGCCTCCATTGCTGAGGCAGTTCTAACTATACCTGTATAAACAGGACTTCAGGGAAGTTCACCCGGCAGCTGGGCAGAGCCCACAGCTGCTCAGCAAAGCCTCTGTAGGCAGACAGTGACTAGGCTGCCTCCTGGCAGGGCAGGGCAGCCCTGAAAAAAGGCAGCAGGACAACAGGAACTCATAAACAAAGCCCTAAATCCCCGGGACAGAGCACCTGGAAAAAAAAAAGGAGGGTTTATGAGTTCTGCCGCAGCAGACTTAAACATACTTGCCCAGCAGCTCTGAATGAACAACGGAGCTCACAGCTCAGCACATGAGCTCCTATAAAGGACAGACTGTCTCCTCAAGCATCTCCCTGACCCCCGTTTATCCAAAGAGTCACCTCATAAAGGAGAGCTCAGACTGACATCTGGCGGGTATCCTTCTGGGACAAAGAAAGCAGAAGAAGAAACTGGCAGCGACCCTTACTGTTCTGCAGCAGCAGCAGGTGATACCCAGGCAAGCAGGGCCTGGAGTCGACCTCAGCAGTCCTACAACAGAGGGGCCTGAATGTTAGAAGGAAAACTAAGAAACAGAAAGAAATAACTTCATCATCAACAAAATGGGCATCCACTCAGAGACTCCATCTGAAAGTCACCAACTACAAAGACCACTGGTAAATAAATCTACAAAGATGGGAAGAAATCAGTGCAAAAAGGATGAAAACACCCAAAACCAGAACGTCTTTCCTCCTCCAAGGGATCACAACTCCTCACCAGCAAGGAAACAAGGCTGGTTGGAGAATGAGTGAGAAGAATTGACAGAATCAGGCTTCAGAAGGTGGGTAATAAGAAACTTCTCTGAGCTAAAAGAACATGTTCTAACCCAATGCAAAGAAACTAAGAACCTTGAAAAAAGATTTGACAAAATGCTAATGAGAATAAACAACTTAGAGAGGAATATA
>CAUYLG010033963.1:0-26040 GCA_963573385.1 Cacajao melanocephalus
AGCTTTTGCCCATTCAGTATGATATTGGCTATGGGTTTGTCATAAATAGCTCTTATTATTTTGAGATATGTTCCATCAATACATAGTTTATTGAGAGTTTTTAGCATAAAGGGGTGCTTACGTTTATTGAAGGCCTTTTCTGCATCTATTGAGATGATCGTGTGGTTTTTGTCATTGGTTCTGTTTATGTGATGGATTACATTTATTGATTTGCATATGTTGAACCAGCCTTCTATCCCAGAGATGAAGCTGACTTTAGAAGCTTTTTGATGTGATGCTGGCTTTGTAGCAGCACTATTTATAATAAGAAAGACTTGGAACCAACCCAAATGTCCATCAATGATAGACTAAATTTAAAAAAATGTGACCCATGGACACCATGGAATACTATGCAGCCATAAAAGAGAATGAGTTCATGTCCTTTGCAGGGACACTGATGAAGCTGGAAACCATCATTCTCAGCAAACTAACAAAGGAACAGAAAACCAAACACCACATGTTCTCACTCATAAATGGAGTTGAATAATAAGAACACATGGACACAGAGAGGGGACGTCGCACACTGGGGCCTGTTAGGGGTGGGAAGCAAGGGGAGGGAGAGCATTAGGACAAACACCTAATGCATGCATAGCTTAAAACCTAGATGATGGGTTAATAGGTGCCGCAAACCACCATAGCACATGTATACTTATATAACAAACCTGGATATTCAGCACATGTGTCCTAAAACTTAAAGTAAAATAGTTTTTCTAAAAGTGACATGAAACAAATACATAAAAGGATCATTTCAACCATGTAAATTTCTAACCTATCTCTGCTTATGAGAATGACAAGTGCAAGAAGGAAAGCTGCATTTACTGAGAGCCCACTGTGAGCTGAGCAATTTAATTATACTATCCCATTCCAGCCTCAATAACCCTGGGACAGCTAAAAGCTCAAATAATACCCATTTCTTGATCGAGTTAGAACTACTGGCAACGCTCTTATATAGAGGAATGATATTAAATCCATTTCTGGGAGATCATGTTCAATCTACTGTAACCCACTGCCTTGTGTTAAAGTGCAAAGAGATCTTCAAGAATTTCATGGTTGCTCTGCAAAAAGGCACCCAACAGCAAGTGAATTTACCACCACAGCACAATCACAGCTCACATCTATTGGACCCTTTCTATGTTCCAGGAATAGTGCTAAGCATTCTAAATGCTTAAACTTCTTCTTCACATGCCAGACACGTGAGGAACCTATGATTTAGAGCAAGTAAATAACTTTCTCAAGGACACATGTGAGCAAGTGATCCAGTGAAGCCTGAAAATCTCTGTGCTTCTATGTTCTCTAACATTACAAGAGTTCTGTCACTCTTGAGTCACAGTCCTGTCCTTAAATATTTCTCCAAAGTGTTATCTAAAGAAATGTATCTTCACCACAAGCGGGTATTTTAATTTTCATGACTCTCTGCTGTACTGTGTGGGATATACTTTGCAACAGTGAGAGATAATTTGAGGGACCCAGGTGTCCTCACAGCACAGAAAGATGGGAAGGGCATGTCTGGGAGCCTTAACAGCATTCTCCCTTTGGTCTGGTTTTGTTTTGTTTTCTATTCTGCAAGTTGGTGCCTCAGTTTCATTGAAAAGGTGTAAGGCAAGTAGAGGGTAAGTAGTAAAAAGAGTTACAAAAGATATAATAACAATGATACCAGCAATAACAATGATCCCACCCCACAAGAAGAATTAAAGGATGAAGATTTATGTTGTTCTTTGAAGATGAAAAGAATGAATTTAATGTGTGTTATTTCATGATGCAGCCAAAGAATGGTTTCCGCCCATCTCAGGAGAGCCCAGCCACTGAGCTGCTGCTTCCTTCCCTGGGAGTTACTCTGTGGGCTGAAATGTATCATCCAGAGGAGGATCTTAGAAAGTCTAGAGAGAAAGCCATCCTCAAGAGCATAGCTTCCGCATATAAAGTTATTTTATTCACTTCTTTGATTCTGTGTGCCACAGATGCTCTGCCTCAGTAGTCACATAAGGAGAAAATTCCCAATGAGAAAAAAAATATTTTGAGAGTCAGGAACAAATTGGAACCGACACTGATCTCAATAGCAGGCGCTGGCAGGGGGTGAAATTATTTTTCAAATGCTTTTGCTTTTCCTGGTAAAGTAGTTAGTGTTGTATTTTTATGCTAGAAGGAAAAAGTGATGAAAAGTTTTTAAACCCAAGGAAACAAAACGCTTGATTTGTGTCCAATTTTTTTGCAAAACAGGATCCCATATGGCCAGTCCTGGTCTTAGTAGGTCTGAAACAAATTGGATGATGCACCTTTTAGATTTGGCTGTTCTGTTTCTCCTCATTTCTGTGAGAGTTTTGCTGTTCAGTAAGCTTATCAGCCTTGCTCTGGGCTTTTAGCTGCAAAAGGAGAAGAGGCAGATGGCCATTTCATAACACTTTTAGTATCTTAGGTTCCAAACGCACAGATATCAGTCTGGCTTTGTAAGGGTGTGTGTGTGTGTGTGTGTGCGTACACATGCAATAGTGAGAGTTGGTGTTTATGTGACAGGGCAGGAATAGAGGAGGGGTGGGGTCAACAGCACACCCACAGTAAGCACCACCCTGCAGCAGGCTGTCCTGTGCCATACTGTACCATGCACATCATGCTGCCCTTTAAGCAGTTTTTCTTGTGCTACAAAGCAATAGAAGACTGTTTCCAGGTTTCTGCCTGCTTAGACCTTAATGGCCAATAATTCCAATCCCAAGCTTAGCCACAGTCTGACTTGAAGGGGAGAATTCTAGAGAAGGATAAAAGAAGAATTTTCTCAGTGAGTTTGTTTCGTGTGCCCTCCCAAGTTCAAAGAGAAAATTCTGTCTCATTAAAATGACTTCTGGCTTTGCCTGGGGGAATTTCAGGCTTCAACAGTTAACTTTTCTGGAGTTACAACTTTTATGCATTTCTCTTTTTATTGGGTAGACGTTATGATTGGTTTTACAAGCAAAATAAACAGCTTAGGAACAAATGAAAGACTTTGTTATTTCTCTTTTAACTGTAAATTCAAGAGCTTGAAATGAATTTGGCAAATAACTCATAATGCTGAGGAGAGCTGTGGCCGAAAGGCAAGATTTCCAAAAATTCTTGAAAATCCAAGTAATACCGGGAATAAATCCCAATTTCAACTTGTTGAGCTTTGTGTCTGTCTTAGAACACTTTTTTATTTCCACCTTCAAAAAAAAATCAGAGAAATCAATCACAGATCTCCTATTGTGCTGTCTCTTTGCCATAGAGTGCAAAGCTGTGCTCTGACCTCAGGGCCAGCTGTTCTTAACACAGCCACAGGGTGCAGGACAAGCATGTAGTTCCCAGTGAGTTGAGGAAGTAACTCCTCCATGTAGGAGTTAAGGCCTCCTAAAGTGCACTTTAGGGTTAGAAGTATTTAATTTTTTTTCCTTATAAATCTCATTTTTTTTTCTTTTCTCTTAAGATCAACCCTGAATTTTTGACCTGACTGATGAACTTACTTTTGACCTTTTAAACAATTGTGCAGTATGCAGAATCAATCACTGAAAAAAAAATCACACATTAATCTATACCAGACAAATGATATTAAAATGGTCTTTCTTTAAAGGTCCAATTTAAGTTCCATTTTTCTGTATATAAATCCTTCTTTAATCCCTCCCCATCAAAATTATCCACTGTGTCCTTTAGCTAATTGTTGTCATTGTGCATTGAACAAGTTTGTGTGCCAGGCATTGTAACAGTGCCTGCCTTTTACATACTTGACTTTTACTTATCCAAAGATAGGTTCATGTTACCTGATGATAAAGAAGCTGAGGTCTGGAGGTTAATCAACTTATTCAGGGGTCAATGGTGGAGCAGATTTTTGAACCCAGATTTGTCAACTACTATAATTTGTGTTTTTTTGTAACCACATTCATTTCTGTGACTCTACAACACTGTCATCTACAGGCTATTGACACTGATTCATCAGCCTCTTCAAAATAAGAAACAGGTTTTATTAATTTCTATGCAGCCTTTATCAAAAGTTCCTGGCAATGCTTTCAATAAATTTGTTTAAATAAATTTATAACCTAAGTTTTATAAACCAGTTGAACAATTCAGCTTTAGCTAATCATGATATACATAGTAAGGTTTAGGGATGTACCTCTAATAGAAGGTACATGATGTGACAGCTGACATATCAAAACCCATGTAATAATCAGCCACTCTAGTAGTAGTAAAAGTAGTAATAGTAGTGACTACCATCGCCACATTTTATTAAATGTTAGTTGTGATTTTTTTTCACTAAGCACTTCACGTTCATTTTTACAAATTAATCTCAGGATAATTATAGGAAGTTATAAGGAACTATTAATCTCCATATTGCAGGTGAAGAAAGTAAGGCTCAGAAAAATTAAATAACTTGTCTAAAATAACAGAGTCTAAAAAATTCTAGCCATGCTTTTACCATTCACATTGTAGGACATAATTGAGTCCCTCTCTCTCTGGTGTACTTGATCACTCCCCTAAAATATGGCACCAGCAAGATTAGAGCCAAGGTGGCAAGATTTGGAGTCAGTGAAGAGAGGCCTTCAATGCAAGAAGATGCTAAGTAAATACTTAGTGAATGATGGAGCCAGTGCAGCTTCTTCAATAATGGCATCAGTTTTGATCTAAGTCCCCTGGTTGCAGCCCATGCTGAACACTGATTCCTACACCCAAGGAATAATCATAGGGAGCTCACATGTTGTTTGCTTTTAATATCCAGGAATACTCTTAAAAATTAACCCTTTGGTTGGGCATGGTGGCTCATGCCTGTAATCCCAGAACTTTTGCAGGCTGAGGCAGGTGGAATCACCTGGGGTCGGGAGTTCGAGACCAGCCTGACCAACATAGAGAAACCCCATCTCTACTAAAAATATAAAATTAGCCAGCCGTGGTGGCACATGCCTGTAATCCCAGCTACCTGGGAGGCTGAGGAAGGAGAATTGCTTGAACCCGGGAGGCAGAGGTTGCGGCAAGCTGAGATCACCCCATTGCACTCCAGCCTGAACAATAAGAAGAGCGAAATTCCATCTCAAAAAAAAAAAAATCAACCCTTTGGAGTAAAAAAAATTAATACCAACTATTGTTTTAGAAAACACATATCCTGTTAATTATTGGACTTATTGATTTACTCTCCTAAGGCATTGCCTTTGTGTATTTTTAATGATCATACGGTCACACTGCCAGATATTTTAAAAATATAATAAAAAAAAGATAATGCCATATCATTCACCTCTGAGGGCAATACAGTCTACTCTAGTATAATAAATGTTTTTGACACACAAGTTAGTGATAGATGATTGGGAAGTAAAGTTATGATGTCAGGAGACTATGGAAGTCTTGCTGTTCATACGCAATTTCCTCTAGCATGTTACTACTTCATGCCAAGTAGTCACAGCAACGCGTTGCAAAATATACCAAGTCAGCTGGATATAGTAAATCTTGAAGGAACATGGCATGGTCCCCCATGCCAAGTCACCCCATGTTTTTCCCACTGGCTCAGATTGACAGTAGGTTTTTTTGTGCTTTCTGGGTAGTTCTCCCCGCTTTTTATGCATTGACCCTTGTCTCTATAACTCAGCACCCTTCTGCCATGTAATATCTTCCTTTGTATTACTTTCATCAAGCTGTCTTTTACTTTATTTCTAAAGTAATTTCCAGTACTTCCCATGGTATTTATTTAATATACATTCAAAATACTGTTAAGCTTTGCTTATATTGTATTGGTATTATTATTGTCTTTGCTAATAATCTATTTGCCAAAGTGCATAGGTTTTAACTGCCCCACCCCTA
This sequence comes from Cacajao melanocephalus, assembly GCA_963573385.1. Lineage (NCBI taxonomy): Eukaryota > Metazoa > Chordata > Mammalia > Primates > Pitheciidae > Cacajao > Cacajao melanocephalus. Next base: position 5,821 of record CAUYLG010033963.1, read on the forward strand.
CTTTCTCACAAAGGGAACAATTTCAAAAATAAGAGGTTGCTTTTTGGACTGTATGTACCACATTATGGAGAAACATCTGCATGGTTCAACAACATCACTTATCTGGGTCATAGCAGATGAAGCATGAAGAATGTGAAATTAGTAGCACTTTACATACAATATGCATTTGCTCTGGACACCTTTCTCACAGGCTCATAAACAAACATACAGGTTACTTAGCCACCTGAGCCTCTGTTGCCTTATCTGAAAATTAGAACAAATAACTCTTACTTCACAAATATTAAGCAATGACTTCAGAGTTAAAATAATCATGTAGAATAGACAGTAAGTAGCAATTATTCCTGGCTTCCTTGTTTAAAATAATGCAAGGAAAAGAAAATAGATTCAAATGACAGCAAGAATGACTTTGATTAGGTAGATTTGTAAAAAAACACACAACTTTTGAATTGGCAGTTTGTTAGAACAAACTGTGAAGATAGCAAGTAATGTTTTCTTTTTGAAAGGAAATGATGAAGTATAGAAATTACTCTATTTATAGACCATTAATTTGAATGTTTCTCAGTTTCTCCTACATTAGATTCTACTGTTGATAACTCAAAGCTTGTCCATTTTTATTTTATAATGAGAAATAAATCAGGACCACTTTGTGTGTCAACCAAGAATTACACACCCACTCCCTCAATGGCAGCAAGATTATACACAGTGGTGATTAAGAGCTGGGATGTAAGTAAGCCTTAACAGACATGTCAGATTCAGGCTTTGCTGCTTACTGGCTCCTTGAATTCAGACTGGTTACTTAAAACTTTTCTTTCACTCAAGTTTCTTCTCTTCAGCAAAACTGGATTAATGTTACCTATCTTCTGGAATTGTTTCAAGGCTTACATTGGATGTATGCAATTGACCCTTGATGCCTGGCACAAAATGATTGTTACATAAATTATAATGTGTTATACACACACACACATACACGCACACACACACACACACATACAGTATTTATTAACCTTTACACTTTCTATGAAGGGCTCAAAATGAATGAATCTGCTATGCTTTGCTTCTTTCTTTTTTTAAGTATATAGTTACATAAAATCACTAAGGGAAAATGAACAAAGATAACTAAAACATAGTCTCACAGTACAGTATAATTTGTGCCGGAACACTAATAATGATGAATTGCACTTTGTACATCACATGTTTTAAAATAGGCATTTATAGATTATAAAAAATTAATTTTTATACTTATCTTGAATTAAAATGCATTTGATAACAAATTTTAAGATTGTAAATGAGAACACTCTAAAAAAATCAGTTTCTCTAAATGTTTAGAAAAAAATAAGGTTAAATAGAAATATTTTTCACTAAAAACTATAGAAAATGTTTCTAATTTTCTATGATATTCTAATTTTATCATATCTTCTTGGAATTGCTTTATAATAGGAATTGTGTTTCATGTCATATGCATGAGACTTCATTTAGTGTATTTTGATATCTACTTTTGACATTTCAGCCAGCCTTTTCCTTTTTTTTTTTTTTTTTTTTTTTTGAGACAGAGTCTAGCATTGTCACCCAGGCTGGAGTGCAATGGCAGGATCTTGGCTCACTGCAACCTCCACCTCCTGGGTTCAAGTGATAATCCTGCCCCAGCCTCCTGAGTAGCTGGAATTACAGGTGCCTGCCACCATGCCCAGCTACTTTTTTGTATTTTTAGTAGAGATGGGGTTTCACTATGTTGGCCAGGCTAGTCTCGAACTCCTGACCTCATGATCCACCTGCCTTGGCCTCCCAAAGTACTGGGATTACAGGTGTAAGCCACCGTGCCCAGCCAGCCTTTTCAAAATAAAAAATTACTTTTGAATTTCTTGTTTCAGTTCAGATTACTAGATGATTCCTAGGACACTGTCATACCTTTTTGCTCTAATCTTGGCTTTTAACTTGATTCTCAAGGGCAACGTGGCCTTCACTTTTTGATATCTCACAAAACATAATACTTATTTAATAGTTAACTGAATACCTATAAATGGAAAAAGTGCTTTTGGATCTTTAAAGATTTTAGTAGTTTTGGTGAAAGGATCTCATGAACTAAGTTCTTGCTATCTCTTGCAGCACAATTTTGACGTTTTCCTAAATAAGAAATCTAATGAGTATTATCTGAAGTTATAGTTATGCAATTTCTACTGCCATCATTGCAAAGGAATACTTCCTATAATTAAAAGGCATGCAGTCATTCTTGGGCTAAATGGAAGAAGAAATTAAATCGTCCCTTAGTGGAGGTATAATAGAGCTTGCTTGGTTGCTCTGGGGGAGAGAAAAATGTTTTGACTGTGTGTGGGGAGGAAAGAGGAAAGACTCAATAAATAATTTGTTTTTCATCACCCATGTTAATGCCAGCTCTGAATCTCTAATAATAAGTCAATTGTAATTTCATAAAGATACATCAAATGACATTTTATCCTTTTGTAGATCTAGATAAATGGTCTTAAGGATGAGGAACGGCTGACTTTAGCAAACAGATTAAAAATAGAACATTACCTAAACACTGAGTAACTCAAATTTAAAAAGCACAAAGACATTCTCATGTAAAACCAAAGAGTTTTTGGCCATTGAGAAGAAAGGTTGTGACCTGGCTTCTAGTCTGTCTCCACTCTTGACCTCCTTTATTTTAGTTCAAAGAGATTAAATACGTTTTCTTGGGCCAGCCATGGATGAGAACATCAAGGATACTTTGGCTTGAAGATAGAGAAGGAAGAGATGGGGAAAATGGACTATGAGCTAATGGGTCTTTTCCATCCCTGTAGCCTGGGCTTCTGCCATTCCTTCCCACACAACCCAAACTCCAGCCACATTGGCTCTTTTGCCATTCCCCAAACACACCAGACATTTAACTGAGTATGCCTTTGCACATACTGTTCTCTCTGTCTTTACTACCACCACCCCCTACTTCTGTTTTGCAAACTCCTACTCGTCTGTCAGCAGATTTCATCCACTCTGTAAACCTAACCCAATTCACAGGCAAAGCTAATCAGTCTTTCATGCAGCTTTCATACCACTTTGTTTATGCCTACTTTTACCCCATTTAATTGAAATGTGTCTTTTTAAACATCTGTTTCCTCTCTACTCAGCTATGGACTTCTGAAGAAAGGGGCTAAGCCCCTTTTATCTTTTTTGCCCAGTCCCTTATAGGTAGCTAGGAAATCATAAAGGCTTATACATTTATCTCTATCTCTGCTTCTGTGTCATCTATATCACCATCTACCTGCAGTGGGTAGGCTTCATTAGTTACAATTAGTTCATTAGTTACCCTCGGCAGGTAGATGGTGATATACATATAGACACAGAGGCAGAGATAAAGATACATATGGAGAAAGGTAGAGACAGTGACAGAGAGCTAGAGATGGTGCCTCAAGTGCCTAAAGGAAAAAGTTCAGAAGCCGGATGGCACAGGATGTTTTGCATGTTTTCAGCTCTTAAGATTTAACTAGCATAACTTAGAAAAAAGGCGTAGTAACTAAATTTCCATTACACTGCATGAACACAGTATGCATCTGATAAGGTTTCGGGGAGGGAATAGCAATGCTCCTATGTACATGTGACTAATTTACTTGCATTAAATTTGGTTGTTTTTAAAACTGAGCTCTGAGTCCAGAGGAGAAAGTATAGAGAATATGATTGAACAAAGTATAAACAAAAATGTCTTAGAGAAAAATCTGTGTTCAAATAAGTAGCAGAGGCCTTTGTTATCTTAAGCTGGATGAAAATAGAACCTTCATTGCAATCATGTCGAATATACATTTCATGAAGAGGATGGGCTTCAGAAACAATTGAGAAATAAAGGAAAGTAACATAAAACTCCCTCTCTCCCTTTCCACATAAATCCACCTGCTATAGATACCAACAAATGAAGAAATGGAAATATGGGAGTTCTTCTCATAGGCAGGTCAAACACATGATGTAAAAGATCAAACTTATTAAGTACCTATTACAGTTGAGAATGCCTTTAAGAATGAAAAATTAAGACATATTCAACACTCAACACCAACGCACCAAAGAACATAACCCAGATGAGGTAATCTGCAAGACTGGAGTAAAAATGAGCTAATGCTGTTTAGGGGATTGTATGCAAAATGTGGCAAGACATCAATAACAACTGAAAGGAGGGGGAGGAAAAAAGCTGCTCAGCTGCTAGCAATAAAAAAGAGGAAAATTTGCAAGTTGCATTAACTGTTTCAGTAACTGGTAGAACAGTGCAGTTAAACCCTAAGAGTAGTACCTTCTTCATCTAGTCAGCAGGAGTACTAGCTAGACAAACTGTATATCTGTGTTTCTGGGCTGTATTTTTGGGGGTTTCTTCTTTCTTTCTTTCTTTGGGGGATTCTGTGCATGGAGAAAGGAGAGTGAGAGATGGAAGACTTGCTTGTCCTTTTCTCATTCTCCCTACCACTGGCTTACAGATGCTATCCATCATGATAAAGAGGCATGTAATGTTATTCAGGCTGGCAGTTGAACTGATAATACATTTTATATATTACCCAAATGTTGAAGGAGAAAATTTGCAATAACCCAGTATTCATTTGTAAAAGCATTAAGTTGGCTTCATTCATTACAAAATAGCATTTGTGAGCTGTTAAATGTCAGATATGACCCTTGGGGCTTTTGAGGTGGGATGATGTGGTGAAGGGTAGGCTTCAGATCTTGTTTTATACAAGAAGTTTAATTGTTCTGGCTAGGAAGTTGAAGTGACTCATTGAGTTGAAGTGGCCTCTATCTCCCAACACAGATTTTAAATGGGGGAGGATAGTATAGCAGTAATATCTTTGAAAGAATTGAACTAGCTCACTTTGCTCTTTTAACTACTTCAATCCAGATTCATTTGTTTTGGACATAAAAGTTGAAAACAGGCCAATGACAGCAAAAGCAGTGTCTTTGTCACCCCTTTTGAACCCATACAAACCTTTTCACTGTGCTTAAATCAGGCTATTTTTTTTGCCAAAGAAAATTGTATGCTATTTGGCCTTTTCTGAGCTTTTATTGAAGAACATTAAATGCTTTATAGCTATAAAGAATTGTAAAGTCATCATGACACCAAGTTCGTAGTATGGTATTTTCCAGTTGTGTTTTGATTAGCCTCTCAGAAACTTTCATCTTGCTCAGATAGGAATATTTTCAATTTGACATCCAAAGATCATTCATGATCATTTCTTGGCCATAATACTTAGGTACTGGGTTCTTACATCAGTTTAAAGGGCTATGATTAGCTTGGATTTTCTAACAGCATGTGCCGATCACCTGCCATTCTCTTCAACTATTCTTCTTTAGCCACAGATGGTGCTAAGTTTAAGGTATCTCATTATTGTCCAGTAAACTTTGGTTCTCTGGGAGAAAATTTACTGCTAGAAGAATATTGTCATTAGCTTATAGTATCCCCACCCTCACCCTCAAAGGGTAATCAGACTATTCAAAAAGCAAACTGAAATCAATATTTTCACAAAAGAAAATGCATACAGTCTAAGAAAGACTGTATGAAAGAAAACTAACCTAGACAACTGAAGTGCACTCTGAAGGAAAAATAGGAGTAGAGTAAGGAAAGAGGGAGAAGGAATTTCACCCAGAACAGTGGATAAAGACGTTCTACAGCAGAAGATTTGTGGGTAAATTAAGAGAAGTATCATAAAAGATTAGATCAGAAAAATGTTCTAAAGTGAAATAATAATAATAATAAATCTCGAATTGCCTGGTCAAGAAATTTGAATTTGATTCTACAATAATGGTAAAGTTAAAATAATCAAAACATGGCATATGTTTTTAGAATAGGCTGGAAGTTTAGGAGGCCATTTTGGTTGCCCATATTCAAAGTAGAACAAGAGGAGTGGAAAGAAGTCAAATTTGCTAGAAATCCTGGAAACAGAATTTATAGGATTTGATAATGGATTAAGATGATGAGTAGTGAGGAGGCTAAATGAGTCAAATATTTGTCAATCTTTTGTAGTGGTAAAGTAAAATAATGGGTTCTATTTTTATCAAAATGAATTTGAAGCACCTATGATTCACTCACATGGAACACATTTGGAACATAAGATTAGAAATTTGAAGGGGTCAAGGCTAGAGGACTAGAATCAGAAGTCAACATGATGAATGTGGTCATTAAAGTCTAGGGAAAGTGTGAGCTCAAATCCAAGTACAAGTGGGATAAGAAAAAGGAAGAATCAACACTTCTAGTCAAGCAGAGCAAATTGAAAACATATAGTTACTTCTGATTATTCCTAAAATATAACCAGAATGACAGTAAAAGGATTAAAAGGAAACTTCTAAACAAAAAGAACAGTTAAGAGAAGAGCAAATGAGATATATCGACAACATTTCAAAAGCTGGAAACAAAGGAATAGAAGTGTTACCTGATCCAATATTATGAAGAAGGTAAGAGTATGCATGGCAAAGCCAAAAATATAGCCAAATTTCACAACACTCTCTAGGAAAGACTCAATAATTGGATGCGGTTGATGCCTCTGAAGGTGAGGGTAGCAGTGGGTCTGAATTCAGAAGGACTGGTTTAGATTCTGAAAAAAAATAAAGTATTAAACCACCATATCCTTTCCTATATCAATACTATGCAGCCAAGAGGCATATTCCTTTCCCAGTTGTGTGGGAGATTAAGTGGTTGATTCTTCAGAGTGGTTGAACATAAGAAACTGAACTCAGGATATCCAGGATGTACTGAGGACAGGGAGCCACTCCAAAAACAAGAGTTTATGTGAAAACCACTAACAATGGCTCTAAGTGTAGCTTCTCTCCCCATTTTGCTTCCAGGACAATGCTGGGAATGCTTAGCCTACATACCCAGGTAGAACTTAGACCACTCCTATGGTATAAGGTATTGCCCAAGAGATTAGATCAACAGCAACACTTGGATTGCCTCAATTAATAACACCCTCCCCCCAAAAAAACCTTTTCTGGTTAATTATCATATAATGAAGCCAACTTCTTGGCAAAGGCCCTTGCTAATCTGCCTTTTGTTGAAGTATTGAAATATAATATAGAAAAAATACAAATAATGAGTATGCAGATCAATGAAGTATGACAAAGAAAAAAGCTATTACAATCATCACTCAGGTCAAGAAATAGTAAAACATTAATGGCAACTAGAAATTTACCTAATACCTTTTTCAATTCTTATAGCCTCAGTTTATAAGAAAGTAGTATAGCACTTACTATATTCACCACTGATTCATTTACCATAGGCTCAAATTTTCTTCGCAGTGCCTCACTCTGAAATACAAATGGCCAAAGATCATTAGATATTTGAAAAAAACAGTTAACCCCAAAAGCCATGAGTGCATATGTCTGTGTATGTTTACATACGTTACCTTATATACACACATATAAACATATGTATAAATACACAATTTTCTATGAACCATGAAGCAAAAACAGGATGCAATAAAGAGGAACATTCAGAGAACTAAAAAGATAGTGCTCCAAAGTTAGAAATATATAGGGAGAAATAAAAATTATAATAGAAGAGCAAGAAATTATAGTAAAAGAACTCTTAAGAAATAGGAAAAACAGATGAAAAATAAGACTGATAAGAAAATGAGATTAATCTATGAATCCAATATATGACTAATAAAAATTTAAGAAATGAAGATGCAAAACAATAGCAACAACAGAGCAGGAATAATGAAAGAATAACTCAAAAAATCTGAAATTGAAGAACATTAAATTCTAGATTAAAAGAGTTGACCAGATGCTCAAAAGATAAAAGAGAAAGAGTCTTAATAAGACATGCCACTGTAAAATTTGCAACACCATGCACAAAGAGACGTTTTTAAACAGAGAAAGAAAAAAGAGTTCATAAAGCATTTGAGAGTTGAAGTGATATTGATCTTCTCAAAAGCAACAACAAAAACTAGAAACGATGGAGAAACACTTTTCAAAACTTGAGGGAAAGTGTTTCCCAACTTGCAGTTCTCTATTCTGTTAAATTATCCCGTCAAATAGGATGTGAGAATGAAGTTTTCAGCCTGATGGTTTAAAATATATACCTCTCATATATCTTTTCTCATGAAACTATTGAGAGTATGCTTTAATAACAGCTATTACTTACACAGTTCTATTTTCCCATGTGCTTCTCTAAATGCTTTACATATGTAATTTATTCATAACAGTCTACTGTGATAGAAAATATTACTATCTCCAATTTACAGAGAAGGGAATTTCAAGCTAGAGAAATTAAATAATATGCCCACAAACATCTAGTAAGTGGAGCAGGACTTAAGCCCAGAAAATTTTTCTCTGGACTCTATACTCTTAAACAAATGAGAAAATTCAGCAAGTAGAGAGATAAGGATATTCCCATAGATAGAGTAAACAGAATATTGGCTGTGTAGCAGTGTGCGATCACAAAGACCTGGATAGCTAATCAGACTCACGGGAAACACAAGAATTAGTAACAACTGTCAAATAACACAAGAAGGGAGCCACACACAGCCTTTATCTTATCAATATCTGGGAGTCCCCAAATCCATAAGAGTCAGCTTCCTATGCCCCTTACCCATTTTGGTCGTGTTGGGATAAGTTCTGTGTGTGATGCAAGCTGGCACAGGAAAGCTGCTAAGTTTTGGGGTCACTCAATTTATAAATCTTGTTATCATAATCATATTTTGACTACATAACTAATTCCTATTACCAGTGCAGTGATAGCCCACTAATCTATGAATTATAGGCTTATTTACAATAAAAATTCTAAGCACATCCTGTTGAATGCATTTCTGGGTCAGTAATCAATATACAGTGATTTCTACTGAATCTTCACATATCTTTTAGCTGTATTTATTTTGCAGGCATTATTTCACAGTGTTTTGGTCCAAGGTTAAGGTTGTTTCAGGTGTCCCTAGGAAGGACAGGAAGATTAAAGATCTTCTACTGACTTTCCTTTTCAGGCTTTCTAGAGAACAACCAGTACAAAATAGAACGGAAGGACTGAGGGTGAGGGTTCAAAGATATGTCTTTAAGGAGAACAATGTGACAGAAAGATAACTTGTCTTGTTTGACTATATTGAAAGATGGTTTAAACTTTTGGAAGAGATTTTGGGATTACATTAGAACATAATGTTCTATATTCTAGTAAAAGAATAAATAGTAAAATTCGTGATGTAACTATGTTGGGAAGATGAAAAATAAGAAAATATATGTCTAAATTAGATTTTAAAAAGTTAATGCCTCATTTTTCAAAGTAGAGATCCAATAGGTAACATCAAAAAAAAAAAAAAAGAGAAATGACCATATATCCAAACATGCTTATTATATACAAACATAAGACAAATACCATAGGAAATATCTAAAGGAGGCCAAAGTGGTTTCCTCTGATGAGCAATAAACATGCAGGATCTGGAAAAACATAGAAAACTATTGGTTTTCATTATAATATTTATATTTTTCTTTTTCTATTCCATGTCTAAATGTTACTTCAATAAAATGAAGTTTTGATTTTTGAAGAGCTAATGTCATAAGCCCATATTTTATAAAATAAATTTAAAAACTAAGAAAGAGAAAATTGTAGAAAGAATACAACCAACATGAAAAGAAATAGAAAATTCTGAAGAAATTGAGAATTGGACTAAGGAATAGTGGAACCCAAATTATAAGAGGCTGAGAGGTAAATAGGAGATCAGAAAGTTTGAAAATGAGCTGAGCACATAGGCATTCAATTATTGTTCATTTTTCATATGAAAGATAGGGATTTGGAAAGAGAAAGGGGAGGACAGAGTGTCTAAATGGCAGACTATAAGATGTAAAAGAGAATTTTTTTAATGGTATGGAAGACTAATACATTATTCCTGAAGGAAAAAAAAAACAAGAATAAAAAGGTTGAAAGTTCACACACAAAAAATGAATTATTTATCTATTAAGGTAACATACTAGTGGTTTCACAGCAGGCAGATAAACCAGGCAATTCATTCATTCAGGCATGATATCTTTGCCATGTGCCAAGCTGGGAGTTAGGGTGATCATGAAATACCTATGAGTAAAATGACATCTCTGGCCTCAGGCTATGCACAATCTTAATATATTCTTATAACTTGATGGCAAGAGAGAAAAGTCTGAAGTGCCAGCTTTGCACTTAGGAGGCAGCTAATGATTTTCTCTCTGATACACTGGGGCACAAGATCACAAAGTCTGGGAGTGCTGCATTGGATCAAGCTGCTGCTGGCCTGGCATTTATTTTAATACTGGAAATGAATTATTGGAGAATGTAAAAGTTGCTCTCCATGCAGTCATCATCAAAGGTTAGGAATGTGCCCAGAATAGTCTCAGCTTCCCTTCTTATGCCTCCTTCTTCAATTCTGCCCAGTGTTTCTTTTCTCCACCCTAAACTATTCCTGGCAAAAGGAAAAATCAGTGTAAATGAGTAACAACCAGAACCATCATCTTTTTACTTCCAGAAAATGACAAATGATGTAGTCAGCCTTTTCAGACAAGCACTGTAATGTAGAAAGAGGATTTTTTCTAGAGTGTATGGTAAATAGTCTGTTTTGAAGTATAAATTCTTGAGTTTTAATTATATTTTTGTTATGTCTTCAATTGTCATCTGTTTGCTGAAGACTACTTAAAGATGTCTTCTTCATCCCCAATTTTGTCTGGTTTCTCACAAAGTCCATCTAGATATTTAACAATTTATTTCCTTTCTCTTAGGTAGTGGACCTCACACTTTATTTCGCTGTTGCATCATTCACTTTATCAAAATATCCAAGTCCCCTTTTGATAGCTATATGAGCCCATCTTCCAGGATGACAACTAGATACAATACATGAGTCAGGGAACCCCAGAATCCTGCCACATGAAGGTATCATAAACCCAGTGTTGGAAATTATATATGTAGCTGAATTTAAAAAAACAAACAAGATCTGGAAAAACAGCATAATTTAAGGATGTAGGAATAACCAGATAAGTATCATAATCAAATGGTCCAAATCAGGAGCCAGCTAACTTTTTCTCTAAAGGACCAGATAATAACTATTGTCATCTTTGCAGGCCACACAGTCAATACCACAACTACTTAACTCTACCCTGTAGCAGAAAATCAGCCACAGACAATATATAAACAAATAGGTGTGAGTGTGTGCCAATGAAACATTTATTTCAAATATCTGATTCTCATGTAATTTTCATATTAAAAAATCTTCTTTTAATTTTTTTAATGTAAAAACGTAAAAACGGTTTTTAGCAGATAGGCTGTATAGAAATACACTGTGAAGACAATGAAGCTCATTGAGATTCAAGAGAAAGCTGAAACTCAGTCCAAGGAATCCAATAGAATGATACAAAAACTGAAAAGTAAAATAGCCGTTTTAAGAAAGAACTGAACTGATTTTTTGGAGCTGAAAATCTCTGTACAAGAATGTTATAATACAATCAGAGATATTAACAACAGAATAGACCAAGCTGAGGAAAGAATCTCAGAGCTTGAAGATCAGTTCTTTGAATCAACTCAGGCAAAAATAAAGAAAAAGGTGTTTTTAAAAAATTAATAAAACCTCTGAAAATATGGGATTATATAAAGAGACAAAACCTATCACTCATTCTCCTTCTCAGAAAGAGAAGGAGAGAGAGCAAGCACCTTGGAAAACATGTTTAAAGATATTGTCCACTCAAATTTCCCAAACCTTCTTAGAAATATTGACATGCAAATTTAGGAAACTCAGAGGAACCTTGTAGGAAGCTATACAAGATGACCATTCCCGAGACACATGGTCATCATTGTCAACATGAAAGAAAAAATATTACAGGCAGCTAGAGAGAAGGAGTAGGTCACGTATAAAGGTAACCCCATCAGGCTAACAACAAACCTTTCAGACCTTCAGAACATTAACCAAAAACCCATTTACAGAAAAATTTAAAGATGTAGAAATGGATTTATACTGTCATTCCTTAGAAATTAAAGAAATTCAGATTGGAAAAAAAGATGTGAAACTGGCTTTATATTCAGAATACATGCTTTTCTATGTATACGTGATAGAATCTACAGAAAAACTACTTTACCTTGACCTGATGAGTCAGACATTAAGGATTCAGTATAGTAAGTTTTCTGGATGCTAATTTTAAAATATCAATTCCATTTTTATATATACTAGGAACAAACTATTGGAAATTGAAACAAAAAATAAAATTTGCAATGGCATCAAAAAAGTGAAAATTTAGAAAGAAGGTTGACAAAATATATATAAAACCTATACACCAAAAATTATTAAACATTGCTGAAACAAATCAAAACCCTAAATACATGAAGAATATGTTAATTCTATATGTCAACTTGACTGGGCCACAGAGTGCCCAGGTATTAGATCAAACATTATTCTGAGTGTTTCTGTGAGGTTGTTTTGGGTGAGATTAACAGTTAAATTTGTACAGTGAGTAAAACAGATTGCCTTTCCTAATATAGGTGGGCTTCACCCAATCAGTTGAAAGTCTTCTTCTCTGAGCAAGAGAAAATCCTCTAGTTTACTGCCTTCAGACTTCATCTGCAGCATAGGCTCTGTCTGGTTCTACAGTAAACAGCCTTCAGGCTGGAAATGCAGCACTGGCTCTCCTGTGTCTCCAGCCTGTTGGTCCACCCTACAAACGTTGGACTTGCCAGCCTCCATAATCACTTAAGCCAATTTATAATAAATCTCTCTTTCACTCTCTCTCATTCTCTCTGTCTATGTCTATATGCACCTCTCACACACGCACACACACATACACACACACACACACACACACAGACATTGTATTCGCTCTGTTTCTCTAGAGAACCCTAAGACAGACAGATATACCTTGTTCAAGGGTTAAAAACATAATATTGTTAAGATGACAACTCTCCTCAAAATGGTCTTAGATCCAATGAAATCCCAATCAAAATGCCAGCAGAATATTTTGTAGAAATTGACTCATTTCAAAATTCATAATAGCCAAAACAGTGTTTTTTAAAAAGTTGGAGGACTAATTTTACCTGATAATAAGATTTATTATGAATAAGGTTACAGTAATAAAGACAGTGTGATACAGGTAAAATAACAGAGAATCAAATCAATAACATAAAATAGATTCTAGAAATAGGCCCACACATGTATATGGACAAGAGATTTTTGCCAAAACGGCAAAGGTAATTCAGTAAAGAACATATGGTCTTTTCAAAAAACAAGGCTAAGTTGATTGGATATACACAGACAAAAACAAAACAAAACAAAACAAAACAACAACAACAAAGACGAAATCCAGTCTACACCAAACACCATTCACAAAAATTAACTCAAAATGGGTAAGAGATCTAAATGTAATGCATAACATTATAAAACTAGATAAAAACATAGGAAAAGCTCTTTGTGATATTGGATTAGGCAGATTTCTTAGATATTACAAAGTACAATTCATAAAAGAAAAACACAATAAATTAGACTTCAACAAAATTTAAAGCTCCTGCTCTTTGAAAGATACTATTAAGAGAAGCAAGAGACAAGCCACAGACAGAAATATTTGCATCTGATAAAGGACTTATCCCTAAAATATATAAAGAATGTTGAAAACTCAATAATAAGAAAATTAAAGGCTCAATCTTTTAAATGGGCAAACAATTTGAACAGATATGTCCCAGAAGAGGATATATGGATGGCAAATAAGCACATGAAATATGCTCAACATTATTAGTAATTAGGGAAATGCAAATTAAAACCATAATGAGTAATCATTACACTCCTGAATAGAAAGGCTAAATTTAAAAGGACTGCCCTCATCCATAAAGGTAAAAATATGACAGAACTGGATTTCTTATGCATTGCCGGTCAGAATGGTACAACCACTTTGAAAAACAGTTGAGTAGTTTCTTAAACTGTCAAACATACACCTTCCATGTGATCCTACCATTGCACTCTTAAACCTTCCTCAAGAGAAATTGAAAGCATATATCCATACAAAGACTTGTATACAAATGTTTACTTCTACTAGTCAAAAATTGATAACAACCCAATTGTCTATCAAAACATATTTGTATAAATAAATTGTGATATATCTATACAATTAAATATTACTCAACAATAAAAATGGACCAATTGTTGATACACACAGCTAGATGTTTAACTCTCAAAATAATTATTCTGAGTTTTGAAATCTAGGGATAAAAGAGTACGCACTCTATGATTTCCTTATGCAAATTTCTAGAAAGTGCAAATGAATCTATAGTAACATGATGTGAATCAGAGGCTGCCTGGGGATGAGAAGAGAAGAGAGAACAAGAGGTAGAAGGTGTCTTAGTCTGTTTTGTGTTGCTGTAAATGAATACCTGAGATGGGGTAATTTATAAAGAAAAAGGTTTGTTTGGCACATAATTCTGATGATGAAAAAGTTTACGACTGTCATCTGCATCTGGTGAAGGCTTCAGGCTGCTTCCACTCCTGGTAGAATGTGTAAGGGAGCTGGCGTGGGAATAGATAACATAGCGAGAGAGGAAGCAAGGGTGGGGAGTTGTCAGCCTCTTTTCAACAATCAGCTCTTGTGGGAACTAATAGAGTAGAACTCACTGACACCTCCTTCACCAAGAAGGGAATTTATCTCATATCTATGTATTGATCCACCTACTTACTTACCTATGTGTCCTCTATTTCCATATAGCTGTGTAGAATGTTTACCAGATGTTAACAGTGATTTATTTGACATGAAGGAATTTGAGCAATTATATTTCCCTTTATACATTGCATTTTCTGTTATATATATGTGATGTATACAAACAATCTTTACAAAACTTAAGGTTATTTTGAAAGGTATAGTTAAATTAATCAACAAACAAACTTTATGTACCAATCTAATAGAGGAATTAGCCAGTGTTATGGGCTGAATTGTCTTTCCCAAAACTCTTAGATTGAACCCCACAGTGTGACTATATATGGAGACAGAGCCTTTAAGGAGGTAAATTAAAGTTAATTGAGGTCATAGGGAGAGACTATAATCCAGTAGGATTGATGCCCTCATAAGAAGAGGAAGAGATACCAGTAACGTGCATGCACAGAGTAAAGGTAGCCATCTGCAAGCCAAGCGAGAGCCTTCACCAGAAACCATCCCCAGCAGCACCTTGATCTTAGACTTCTAGCCTTTAGAACTGTCAGAAAATAAATGTATGCTCTTTAAACCACCTAGTCTGGGATATTTTGTTGTGATATCTCTAGCAGACTTAATGCAGTGAGTAAATTCATTTATGCTTTCATTAAAAAGAATAATTCAAATATATATATTAAACTGGAAAATGCCTTTCATGAATTAATAAACGATAAAAACAAATTTTGGAGTAATACGCAGTATAATTCACTTTCTGTTTTGAATAAAAAGCAAAATGTGATAAATTATGCAATTACATGATTTTGTATGTTTACACAAGGGGATGTACACCAGACAGTCAGGCAATTGATATTATTTTCCCTAGGGGATGGGACTATTGAGCAAAAGAGCCATTGGTTTTTGTTTTTTTTTTTTTAAGACGGAGTCTTGTTCTGCACACCAGGCTGGAGTGAGTGGCACAATCTCAGCTCACTGCAACCTCTGTCCACTTCCCGGGTTCAAACGATTGTCTTACCTCAGCCTCCTGAGTAGCTGGGACTAAAGGTGGCTGCAATGCACCCAGCTAATTTTTGGATTTTTAGTAGAGACGGGGTTTCACCATATTGGCCAGGCTGGTCTCGAACTCCTGACTTTGTTGTGATCCGCCCTCCTTGGCCTCCCAAAATGCTGGGATTACAGGCATGAGCCACTGGTGTTTTTTTTTTTTACCTGTTTCTGAATTGCTTGAAATGTTACAACATGCATGAATACTTTTGTAATTAAAAAATATTGATGAACCCTTATATTAGGTTGGTGCAAACATAATTTCAGTTTTTGCATTGTTGAAATTTGACATTTGATATTGGAATACATTCTTAATAAATGTGGTTATGTTATACATCATTTTAATGTGCATTTTTGCTTTATTTTTTGCTAATGACTTACTTGCTGTTTATATTTATTTTAGACTATGGAAATGATGTTAGACAAAAAGCAAATTAGAGCAATTTTTTTATTCTAGTTCAAAATGGGTGGTAAAGCAGCGGAGACAGCTGGCAACATCAAAAATCCATTTGGCCCAGGCACTGCTAATAAATGTACAGTGTAGTGGTGGTTTAAACCTTTTGCAAAGGAGAGGAGAGCCTTGAAGACGAGGAGCAGTGGGCAACCATTGGAAGTTGACAATGACCAATTGTGAGCAATCACTGAAGCTGAACCTCTTACAACTACAGGAGAAGTTGCCAGAGAACTCAAGGTTGACCATTCTCTGGTTGTTCAGCATTTAAAGGAAATTGGAGAGATGAAAAAGCTTGTTAAGTGGGTGCCTCATGAGCTGAAGAAAAATAAAAAATATCATCATTTTGAAGTGTTGTCATCTCTTATTCTACATGACAAGGAACCATTTCTCTATTGAATTGTGATGTGCAATGAAAAGTGGATCTTTCATGACAACTAGTGATGACTAGCTCAGTGGTTGGACCTAGACAAAGCCCTAAAGCACTTCCCAAAGCCAAACTTGCTCGAAAAAATGGCCATGGTTACTGTTTGGTGAGCTGCTGCCACTCTGCTCCACTACAACTTTCTGAATCCCGGTGAAACCATCACAAATAAGAAGTCGGCTCAGCAAATTGATGAGATGCACTGACAACTACAATGCCTGAAGCCGGCATTGGTCAATAGAAAGGTCTCAATTATTCTCCACGATAACACCCGACCACACGTTGCACAGCTAATGCTTAAAAAGTTGAATGATTTGGGCTACAAAGTTTTGCCTCATCCGCCATATTCATCTGACCTCTTGCCAGCCGACTACCACTTCTTCAAGCATCTCAACAACTTTTTGCAGAAAAATGCTTCCACAACCAGCAGGATGCAGAAAATGCATTCCAAGAGTTTGTTGAATCATGAAGCATGGATTTTTATGCTATAGAAATGAGCAAATTTATTTCTCATTGGCAGAAAGTATGTTGATTGTAATGATTCCTATTTTGATTAATAAAGATGTGTTTGAGCCTAGTTATAATGATTTAAAATTTACAGTCCAAAACTGTAATTACTTTTGCACTAACCTAATATTTTGAAAAAAATAACAAAAATATGCCTACTTAGTGTTTGAATAGTATATGCATATTGATTTCCATCTATATGGATGGAATGCATCCACCAGTCATGTATCCACCACAACTGTGTTAGATTTCCTAAAATCTTTCTAGGGAGCCATTCTTTTCTCATCAATAAAAATATTGTAATGATGTTTCTTCTTTTGTTTCTGGAAATAATTCTCAATTTACTTAGTCACTTCTTTGTTTTCAAACATTGATATTTTTTCTTTATTTTTTCTCATGAAATTTATGCATGCATACACATTTGCATATGCACACATGTGTGTTTATGTGGGCAAAATAGATAGTCTACAGATTTATCTTTTGTTGTATTTTAATTCAGAGCTGGCTATGGAATAACAACAAAAAATAGAAAGAATCACTTTATAAAAAATTGCCAGAGCCTCTGTGTTATATTCTATACCCTGCCTGATTATGCATAGTAATTATATTAGACAGCTATAAAAATAATTTAAAATGAGAGATCCAGGAATAAATTACTACTGACAAATACTTTTCTTCTTCTCAATGCAAAATTCCCAGCATAGAAAACTGGTAACTTACCTAAAAATAGATTGATTAAACACATTAGGAAAAGCTCAGGATTGAATGGTTGCCTGTGGAAGGCGAGATGGAATTTATCAAGTAAAACAGGAGCAGGGGTCACAGGGCCAAGAATTAAAAACAAATGCAAATCTGTGAGCTGTTATTTTAAAACCAAAGAAAAGTAGGTTACACAAGCCACTTCCATTTTTAAATGCTACCCCTCTGGTGGTGTGGGAGAAACCTTTTGCCCACTTGTCCTTTTTGCTAAAGATGCTGTTTTTCCACGGAGGCAAAGAGTAATATTTGAGGAAGAGGTTTTACAGATGCAATTACAGCAAGACACTGGCGCTCAGCTCTGCACGTGGGTAAACACGTGCTTTCTCACTCAGAGAAAAGTTTAGCTTGGCAGCCTTTACTACAAAGCATGACTCTGATCCTAGAGAAAGCCAAAACTACAGAAACCCAAATCATCTCCAAAAATAACACCAAAATTAGGGCCTTGAAACTCCTCACACTTGTCATGCTGTGAAGGATGATACTCCGATGCTCAGGACCTACAGAGCTACTGAATCCTCAGGATTCTCTATGTAAGTTCACTTCATTGGACATCTCAGCCGTTAGATGAGACTATATTCTGGGCTTGAATTCTAGGGTGTCTGTTGTTAAGTTTAAGATGTACTTAGGAAAAAACATAGGACTTTGAAGGCTTAACTGGGTCAATATTTCTCTAGGACAATCTGTTGATAAAGTAAACTTCATGAAAATCTATAAAATTCTCTGTTTATAAAATAAAAATACCTTTCAGAAGACTGAAATGCTAGACACAGAATGGGAGGAATATTTACAATTACATATATCTGAACTATAATTTATAGCTACAGAATAGACTCCTACAAATTGAATTATCAAAGAGACAAATCAGTTTTTTAAATATTAAGCGAAAGATTGAAGTTCCCATAAAGAAAGAGATACAAACACTCAATAAACACATAAAAAGTTTTCAGCATCACTAATCATCAGAGAAATGCCAATTAAAACAACAGTAAGATACCGCTTTATACCTACTAAGATGGCACATAAGCCCAAACACCAAATATTGGAGACCATGGGAAGCAATTAAACTCTAGAAATTGCTGATAAGATTGTAAAAATTATTCAACCACTCTAGAAAATGTACTGGCATTTTCTTATAAATTTGAACAATATACGTATTCTATGACCCAGAAATTTCACTCATAACCCAGAATAAATTAAAATATATATCCACATAAAGACTTGTATACAAATATTTATAATAGTTTTGCTCATAAAACAAAAAACTGGAAACAAAACATTAACAGAAAAATACATAAACAAAGTGTGGTATATTCATAGAATGGAGTACTACTTAGTAATAAAAAGAAATTAACTGATAAGCACATGAATCTCAGAAACATGCAGAGTGAAAAGTACATAGTACATGATTCCATTTATATAAAGTTCATGAACAGGCAAAATTATTTATGACAATTGAAATCTGAACAGTGGGCTGGAATAAGGCACAGGGGGCTTTCTGGAATGATGAAATATTCTATGTGTTGATTTGGGTATTGATTACACAGTTGTATATATTTGTCATAATCATTAAACTTTATACTTACAACTAAGCATTTTTCTATATTTGAATATTACTTCAATTAAAAATATTAAATACATTGCTCTAATATCCAACTTAATCACACAGAAAAATCTCAGTATCAATCAAGATTGTTGGGGTAGGAAAAATAAAAAGTATTATAAGTACTATTTTCCTTACAAGACATTCATTCCATTTTTATGAAAATTTATGTATTACTTTATTCTTAACTGAGACATAATTACTGTGCATATTTATGGGTGTATGTGACATTTTGGTACATGCATACAATATGTAATGATCAACTTGGGATATTAAGGATCTCCATCATGTTAAATATTTATCATTTCTTTGTGTTGGGAACATTTCAAATTTTCTCTTCTAGCTATTTTTCCAAAAAATCAAAGAAATGAAAGTAACAACAGCCTAAAGATTTGAATGAGAACAAATTTTATTTCTTCTGGCTTCATATAAGACAGCAACATGGGGAAGGATTGGACACCTGGAAATTTGTTTATCATTTAGTCTAATAATTTTTTTTGAAAGAAAGAAAAAGAGAAAAGAAGAAAGAAAGAGCAAACAAAAGAAAAAAAAAGAATGAAAGAGAGAAAGAAACAGGAAGAGAAATAGGGAGAGAGAAAGGGATTCTTGTTCTATTGCCCAGGCTAGAATGCAGTCTAAAAATGGGTATTAAAAACCTCTTTTATGCCAATAATTGTGCTTAACAAGGGAGACAGGAAGGAATAAGAGATGAAAATAACAAACAAGCAACCAACCAATATTTTATTTAAACCTGTGAAATGCTATGCAATTGCTGAGGAGTGATTTACTTCCAATTATGTGGTCACTTTTAAAATAGGTGTAATGTGATACTGAGAAAAATGTATGTTTTGTGGATTT
>CAUYLG010033965.1:0-46621 GCA_963573385.1 Cacajao melanocephalus
TCAATATTAGACAGATCAACGAGATAGAAAATTAACAAAAATATCCAGGACTTGAAGTCAGACCTGGAACAAGTAAACTTAACAAATATTTACAGAACTCTCCACCCCAAATCCACAAAACATACATTTTTCTCAGTATCATATTACACCTATTTTAAAAGGTTTCTTTTTTTTAAACTTACCTTGGCCAATTAAGGCAACTAGGTGAGCAGTTAAATCTTCTTTATACTACCGTAGATATTTTTAACATTTTTAAATGTTTATATTGATAATTTTTAAAAAAAATTGTCTTTCCCAAATCTAGAAATATTTGCAACACCAAAAATCCAAATAAATGTTACAAACTTCTAGAAATATATTTGGTACCAATTTCTGAAATAAATATTTTTCTGGAGGAATGATAATAGGATCCTGAGTTTACTTTTAAGGACTTTTCTTTTTAGCTAAATATCCTGCATGTTGTTCTGTTTGCATCTATCCTTTCTTTTGTTTTTAAGAAAAAGTTTCCTTGGAGTACTATAGAAGTGTACACAATAAAATCTGTTGTTAGAACCTTTTTCTATTCTCACAAATAGGGAAGTGATATTCTCCTATTAGCATAGTATAGCCAGTGCTTAGTATAAGTGTCAACATTTTCAGCTTAAATTGTGTTATTTTCTCTCTTCAGAAGACATTATAAAATACAAATGACTAAAAATATTTGAAAGAATAAATGTCAGACTATGTTAAGAGAGAAACAAGTCCGCAAATATGCTTCCTGGTATGTTCTAGATTCTAAGTAATTTGTGTCCTAGATTCAAAAGAGGTATAGAAGTTTTCTTGTTGGATGAAAAAAATGCATATTCAGGAAAGTTAGTGTTATGGAAAATAATAGTAAATAATAATAATAGTAATAATGAACATAATTCATTATATATTTGTAGAAGGTCTTTGAGTTTATAAAGAGCTCTGGGATGCAACTTCCAATCTGAGTAATTATAGGAAGAGTGAGGTTGTATTACTAGGATGAATTGGCATTTTCTTGATATCTATAACAATATTACAAATTGTCTTATGATTTTTTTCCTAACATGGTTTTCAAATAAAAGAGGTTCTACAAACTGATTGCATTTTAATAGACAGAGCTTTTATTCTGGTTTTCTTAATAAATCTGTACTTACACCAGATTGGAAAACAAAACAAAACTACATGGAGCAGTTTTACTGCCGAATGCAGTTTGCAGTGAATTGCTGCAATGATATTTTTATTTTTCACTCATAAGGCAAACGAACAAAAAAAGTGTATTGCAGTCAATGATACCCCAGGGATCTGGATAAAAACTGCATTCAAGTTAGGCCATCAGTCATTCAACATCACTGAATCTATGTAAATAAATTGTGTGTACCAGTTAAAAGGAAGAGTCAGGTGTGAGGTGTGATGTAGGCTGAAGAGAATGATTCCCTAGGGAAGACGTGAAAAATTATTTTTCCTCAATAGAAGAGTCAGAGACAAAGTAAATGAGATCATTTAATTGGAAGCAAAATAAATTACTACAAAAGAAATACTAAATTGAAAGATTGAGGAAGTTGCCCTTTATGTGTAATATTTATTAAATATAAAGAACTAGAGATTAAACTGTAGGATGATTGACTTTACAATTTACTAACATAATTAATTTACTTTGGCTTGTATTTTAAAATCCATTTTATTTCATTCCCATATTTTTAATATTTATGTACTCACATTGATATAAAAATTATATAATGATAGAATGTAAAATGAATAATGCATAGAGATACAGCTAGCAAAATTCTTTGTGCATAGGCATTTGGTTAAGATGAAGGTCTAAAACCAGATTTCTATTTAGGATTCAAGTTGAATCTTTGTCCTCAATACCTACAGCTGACATCTTTTCTCTTGGCACTTTATGCCATTTTAATGAATGTATGAGTACTTTTGTTATTCTCCCTTTTTTGCTCACCAGTAATACTTCATATAATTTTCAATGTATTAATGGATTTTTAGACTTTCATATGTATAAAAATTCCTCTAAAAATATTTATATGGAAATAAGCTGCATAGAAACACATGCAAATGTACTTTTGAATTTTATTTCATACAATCCCATCATCTAAGTATGCAGACAGATAATATGTTCTAATATTTCATACATGTATTTCTTGAATTTTCTTATCTTCTTTGCTTGGTTCAGTAAAAGAGAGACGAGACTAGAAATGTCTTGATTACATGAAGATAATATGTACAATCTGGATAGTAAAAATAAATTCAGTGTCATTTTTCCAAGATTGCCATAACTGCTGCTGGGGTAATTGTTGAAAATATTATGATTTATTTTATATGAAAAGAGAAAACTTCCAAATCCTTATGACATTTTCGTTTTGGCAGCTATCAGACATTTAAAGAAAACAGATACATATAATCTATGCGAATATACATACTACATTATTGTGACAAATTTGAAAGAAGATCTTAAAAAACTGACATTAAATATGATTATAGATTATAGAACAGTATAGAAAATAAAAACATTCATATTTCAGAGAATATAGTCAATTTCTTTTTTTTTTGAAATGGAGTTTCGCTCTTGTTACCCAGGCTGGAGTGCAATGGCGCAATCTTGGCTCACCGCAACCTCCGCCTCCTGGGTTCGAGCAATTCTCCTGCCTCAGCCTCCAGAGTAGCTGGGACTACAGGCATGCGCCATCATGCCCAGCTAATTTTTGTATTTTTTTAGTAGAGACGGGTTTCACCATGTAGACCAGAATGGTCTCGATTTCCTGACCTCGTGATCCACCCGCCTCGGCCTCCCAAAGTGCTGGGATTACAGGCATGAGCCACCGCGCCCGGCCGGATTATAGTCAATTTTAAAGTCCAAGTTGGAACTTGCGGCATCTATACCCATTTACGTTATTTTCATAGCTAAACACTTGATACCGGAAAATCGTACCAACACTAATATTTCAGGTATTTTTTAATAGAGCTCACTTTCTCAGTAACATAAATATACATAAAAATAAATGATTAGGAAGCCAGTGTTTGAAATTTTACTTCTGAACGTTATTTGACTCCATGGCAAGGATGGGTACAGTGCTGCTCATTGATGAAATCCAGCCTGTTTTTTTAAAGAAAGTTTATTGGAAGGTAGTCTTGTCCATTTATGTACATATTGTCTCTTGCTCTTTTCACTATAACAGCAGATTTTAATAGTGACAACATACTGTATAGCTTGAAAAAACAAAAATATGTACTACGTGACTCTTAAGAGAAAGTTTATAGAACGAATAGTTCTTAAAACTATCTAGGTAACCTTAGTGATTGACCATGCTTTGCATTAATATAATCAGTAAATATAGTAGCATAGCAAAATGAGAATCAAATATGGATTTGAAATAACATGTATTCTTCTGAGATGTTTTTCCAGATGAAGAACACGTGACTATTTCTTTGAGTTCAGGCTTAAGCAGTATTGCATTACAATTAATATTGCAGTGATTACACTGTGTTAAACATTTGGAATGATTCTCTAGGCTTCACAGGACATAATCGTGTAAGTCTTCAGCATTGTTAAGAGACACAGCAAGAGGAAGAATACATAGGCAAGCATGTGAACAACCTGAGAGACTTCTAGGTGCAACCCCTTGGTCACCTAAGACCTGCTTCATGGGAGGAATTTGATGAATTTTTTAAAAGCAACAATGCTTTCTCTCAGATAAACAACAAAACATAAAGTGAATGGTTTCTTCCAGATACCTTGAGAAAATATATCTATCTGAAAGAGATTTTCTTTATAAAATTACTTAAAGCTCCATAGATCACAAGCCATAGCTGCAAGTTTACCATGTGCCACAAAAGTCTTCCAATTCTTAAAAAAAAAAAAAAAAAAAAAAAAAAAAATCAAAGCAACTTAAAACTTTTAGCTGTTTAAACTTTGGAGAAAACCCAGTAGCTTAAGTAGTGATAGTAATACATAAAGTTGAATCCTAGATGAGTAAATTAATTTAAATAATTTTCCAATATTTTCTTAATTTTAAATAGTTTAAAAGTCTTTGCTGCTAGTTTTAAAAATTAGTTTTAATAAAAATGGATTATTTATTCTTACCGTATAGTGCGTTTGCTTTTTAAAGAAGCACTATTGTTTTTTAAACGCCCTTCAGTGGAGGAGAAGAGTTACCTCCGTGAATTTCCCCATTCGTTGTGAGTCCTCGGATATGACCTGATTTTGAATCGTTTTTTGAAAGTAAAAGATATCTATAATACAGGTCTTCCTGATAAAGTGTTACAAAAACAAGATAGTGATGCTTTTAGACACTATGTTAAGGATTAAAAATGTGTGCCTTCCTGTTCTGACTAATTAGTAACTTTTAATATGTATATTTTGAAGATCTACCATGGATCAATTCAGCTATAGTTGAAGAATCAAAAAAATATTTAGGAAAAAATATTATATCATCTCCTTTTCACTTTATTATTAGCATCATTGTGGGTATTAGCTCACCATAGCAACCATTCCTAAATATTAATACATGGAGCAGCATATTTGCTTTCCTTGAAACATGAAGGAAAAATATCTGAATTCCTCCTTTTTTATGATTTATAAGATCAGATCTCCAAGTGCAAGTTAAATCAAAACACAGCTTATAGAGATGAAAGATTCCCACATTTGTGAAAACACCCGTTATTGGACATACTCATATTCTTTCTTTCTCAACAGGATAAACGTAAAACGTTACATTGCAGAAAAAGCACTCATTCTTCTATATCTATAGACATTGTTTTAATAGTAAATTCTCCAAGGCAAATCAATCACTTCATACTACCATATAGTCTTTCATTTAGTGGATACTTTCAAAATAATTATTTTGTTATCATATCTTTGATTTAAATAAAATTAATATGCATTTGACTATGACAGAGCTTTAATAGCTATTCTTTTAACCTCTTTGTTATGAAAAATAAATATACTTTGCTATATAATGTATAATGTATATAACTTATTAAAAGCCATTCCCTTTCTCTTTTAAAATTACTGTCAAGAGCTAAAGTAAAGTAATTCTGTAAGCCATAACTTCTAACTTAAAATTCATTTTCTTTTTTTTTGTTTTGAATTTTGCCAAAGCAAAGGTTTTGACTTACTATACACTGTATATTAAGAGAAGAATATTACAACAATCATAAATCTGTCCAAAATTTCCTTTTCTCATATGAGACAGATTTTTAAATCTCATAATGTCTTTTCCATGTGGCTTATAATTACAAAATCAAATGTATTATCTGCAAATATTTTATAAAATGTTATTGCAATTCAAATATTAAGTCGTGTAATTATGCATGAACATTGTTGTATTTGTTCTTCAGTCAAGAATCCTCTATGTAAATCGTTTAAGCAGTGATTTCTACATATCAACTCTTGAATCATTACTCCCATTATTATGCTATCTGTTATCATTTTTATTTGAGCTATATTATCTGAGGTCATATGTACAAATCAGGATTAAGACACCATAATATCCTTCACACAGAGAGAATACTATGAATTTGTTATTTTGTGTATAAGATTCTGTAGAGAGATTTCTTTCATGTTCTTTCTCCAACAGTTTGAAAAATTTTACTCTCAATAATATGTCCAAGCAGCACTAATCAAAATTTATATAAATCTGTCAGTTGAATGTTTTCTTTTCCGAATCATCCTCTTCTTATAGTGAATATTTCATAGCATTTAAAAAAATAAAATGTAGATAGGAAATTATAAGACTCAATTATCCCTTTCCATCTTCCTACCCTTTATTTTTGTATAATCTTTGTAGAACTTCAAAGGAAACCTCTTTTAGGAAAAGGAAAAATACAGTTTGACATTACAAAAACAAAAACAGATAACGTGCAATAGCTCATGTTTGTGATCCCAGCACTTTGAGAGCTTGAGCCTAGGAGTTCGAGAACAGTCTAGACAACATGATGAGACCCCATCTCTACAAAAAGTTTAAAAATCAGCAATGTGTGGTGGCATATGCCTGTGGTCCCAGCTTCTCAGGTAACTGAGGAGGGTAGGTTGCTTCAGGTTGGGAGGTTGAGGCTGCAGTGAGCCATGATTATACCACTGTACCCCTTCCTGGGCAACAGAGCGAGATCCTGTCAAAAGAGGGACAGAAAGAGTGAGAACAAATAAAGATAATTTTAATTCATGTAGACAGAAATAGATACTATCTCACACACATACTTTCAGTTTTACATTTCTCATGTAACATAATAGAACCTCCAAAGCCAGGTTCAGTATGAAGACTGGTGGATTTAGTGATTTAATGATTTTAAACAGATAGTTCCTTGCATTTCTTCTGTCTGTTGTCCTAAGTGAGACACTTTTGCCATGAGCCTTACTCTTCCCAAGCCTTCCACGATGGCTGAAACAGAACTTGTCTGGATACAACTATATCTAGAGGCAAAAAAAAAAAAAAAAAAAAAAAAAGAAGTAAGAAAACCATGTGTTCCTTGCACCTGCCAACACTAAGTAGAATACTCACGTATTTAACAAGCCAGAATTGGGTCAGCTCCTTCTCAACTAGTCATAAGCTAGGGAAACAGGACAACTATAATTAGAATTCACTACCTAAACATGACCTGCTAAGCTTGGGATGTGGTTTCATGCTTTGCAGAAATACAGGAAAAATGTGGACCTTTACCGTCTACATCTAAATTAAAGAAGAGAGAAATAAATAGGCATAATAATAATATCATTATTTCAATAGTCTACAACCATATTTCAAATTAGCAGCATAATTTTGCCTGATATTTACCCAAATGGATGATTATGAATGAGAGTTATGTACCAAATTTATAACACCACACTTTCAGAAAACTTACTGTGAAAAAAAAATGAAAGACAAAGATTGGAAAAAATTTCACATTATTTCTTTTAATCTGATATAATTTTAATGATTAATGATGACTTTAATCTTTTTTTAACATGTCAGCACTACAAATTTCTGTGAGGTTTAATCGTGTATTCACCAATCTTTCTTTCTTTGGGGACAAACATATGTATTTTGAAAAAAAAATGTTCTTTACATTTATAAATCTGCTTACTTTCTTTGTTATTATCTTCCCATTTTACTTAGAAATAGATAAACTGCTCCATTTTATAAGAGATCAGCTAAATATATCCTCCAATAAAAATAATATTCTCCCTTAGCCAAAAAGATAACTGGCTTATTTCACATCAACTTTCTTTGCAACTCATGAAGCATTCATTTTTCAAACTTAACTTTTGGTAAGTAAATTCCACTCATTTAAAACAAACACAAAAGTAAAATTAAATAATTTCAGATCATTTTTCTGATAAATTTAGTTACCATATTTTTATTGCTGTATGTAAAATTTGTTAATAAATAATACTCTTTACTAGAATTCTTTTAATTATACTGTTACACAGGAAGGTACATTTAATCTTTATAATAACTCGTGGAAGATTTATTTTTTTATCTAATTTGCAGGAGAGGAGAATTAGTTTCAGAGATATTAATTACCTTGTCCAAACTTGCACAGCCAGCAACTAGTGTATGCAGATTTCCAACCACAACTACTTGACAATAAAGCCCATGATGTTTCAGACACGTATTTAATGGAAGGAGGTATCAATAAAATTCCAATAGCTAACTAAGTGGTGAAATCACAGATTAAAGTTTTCCTCAGTGCATTCTTCAGGCTGTTAATAGCTCTTAACATGATGATAAAGAGGTTTAGTGGTCAGATTATTTGGGAATGATGGATTAAAGCACATTAAATTATTTTATTTCAGAACTTCTCAGAGTTTAATAAATGTATGTATATTACCACTCTGAACCCTTAAGTCACCAATGTAGAACTATATTTAGCAAAATAATTTAACCATAAAATTTTTGGATGATCATTTCTTTTTGGTTCTTGGGCAATAAAATTCCAAAAGACACTTAACTGAATATAACATTATCCACCAAACTGCATGTTTCTCATCTCTCTATTAGCCTTTCTGCACATTCTGGGTACATTTTACTTCCGCATGTGTCTGACTACACAATTCGTTTTTGTATTTGTATTAGTCTATTATCATTTACATAATTTTAAATCATAAGAAAAACACATTTTTTCTTGTGTTCTTTATTACTTTATGTAGAACCAGATTTCTATGGAACATTGTTTCCCTTCTGTTTGTGTCTTTTAAAATTGCTTGAAGTAAAGATTTTTTGAGGATCAATTTTTTTTCAGCTTTTGTATGTCTGAAAAAGTCTTTAATGTATTAGTTTTTAGTCTTTTTTTTCTGAATGTTTTATTTTGGCTAGATTCTATTGCTATGGCATCAAGTTCACTAACCTTTACTTCTGAATTATTTAACTTTCTGTCAATCATATTCAGTGGAATTTTCATTTTAGACATAGTGTTTAGATATTTAGACATCTTTAGATTTTTGATTTGGCTAATTTTTAAATTAGCATTCTTCTACTTAGCATGCTCAATTCCTCCAAGAATCTTGAACATGTAGAATATAGTTATGATCGTTAATTTAATATCCTTTTCTAATAATTCTACCATTTATGTCATTTATGTGTCAGTTTTAATTGATATGTATATATATTTTTTCTTCATCACAAGTTGTACTTCCCTGCATCTTTGCATGCTTGGTAAATTCTATTAGATTCCAGACATTGTAAATTTTCCCTTATTAAAAACTGAACATTTTAGTTTTTATTCCTATAAATAATCTTGAGCTTTGTTCTGGAATGCAGTTAAGTTACTTGGAATTCTTTTTTAATGCCTTCAGTTTTTAGTATGAAAATCTGATACACAGGACCTCAGCTGTGTTTTGTCCAGGCATAATTTTTTCCCCACTACTCAGGCAAAACATTTTTGGTGTTCTAACAAGTGCACCATTAATTAAGAACTGTTCCGGGCCCTATGTAAATGTCTAAGATTGTTACTTTGCTTCTATTGTATGACGTTTTTCTGGCCACTGGTAAAGTCCTTACAAGTACCCTCTGCTGAAACATTGAGAGGACCCCCTGTGGATCTCCCTTGTTCCCTTGCTGTGAAGCTCTTAACTCTCCAATCTGCTGTCCTATCTCCAGAGCCCCAGCTCCCTCTCTTCCACCTAATGAGAATACGACATTCTGCTTTTCTGCCTGAGTTTCTCTTTCCTGTTCTGGGATCCAAAATTCTCTCCAGGGATTAAAAAGGGGCAATGATTGAGCCCCCTTATTTACTTCATGTCTACAGTGATGACTGATCACTATCCTTTGTAGCCCGATGTCTACGATATTTAAAGCACATGTTTTGAAAGCAAAATAGTTGAGTTTACTTATTGCTACCATGTGCTACTGAATTGATTGTTTTCTTCCACCAGTTTCCTGAGGTAAGAAGCATCTTAAGGTGCTTAGATTTATGGGGAAATAATATCAACCACCAGTTTTTCTCATGTCTAAATTGGGCATTGACACATTTTTTCTGTAAGAGACCAGATAATACATATTTTAGGCTTTGTATGAGTGCCACATATGGTCTACATCGTATCTTCTTCCATTTTTGTTTTCAATTCTTTAAAACTGTAAAAATGGTAATTAGCTTATGGTCTATACAAAAACAGGAGGCAGGCCATATTTTTCCTGTGGGCTATAAGTTGGTGATGCTAAAAAAGTGAGAGGGTTGAAAATTTTAAGAGCGTAATGGGTAAAAGTAAAAGCTGCTTTGGGTGTGGAGGTCAGTCATAAAGTGGGGGCTCAAACTGGAATTACTTTAGCATGTACAGATACTGATGTGAAAACAACAGTTGAGAGTGTCTAGAGTAGTTTAATGGTAGAGGAAAGAGAAGAACATCATATATTTAATGTACACATGTCAGCAGATTTTAGCAACCACAGATGGAAAATATTTGAACAAAATAAAACAAAATAACAAAAATAACAATATAACAATATAAAACAATACAAAATGAAAAATTTGGTATAACAACTATTTACATAATATTTACATTGTAAGAGGTATTGTACATAGAGATGATTTAAAGCATACAGAAGGATATGTGTAAGTAATGTGCAAATACATCATTTTATATAAGGGACTTGGGCATCCATGGAATTTAGAGTCAGTGAGAGATATTGAAACCAATCATCCATAGATACTGACAGATGATGATGTATACATAAATACCATATGTGTGTGTGTGTGTTTGTGTATGTATGTATTTATAAAATACATATTTTTTGTTAAAATTAAGGAAGCAAATTCAGAATTTATTTAGTAATATATTTTTCTATTTTCTGTTTCACTAGTTTTACTGTTATACTAATTATCTTCTTCTTGCCATTTTCCCAGGTTTATTTACATAAATCAAATAACTTATTTTTTCTTTTTCAAAACTAATGTGATAAAATAACTATGTGCAAGTCAAAGACTTCTGTTTCTATGAATTAATACGACTTTCCTATTTTGAGAATGGAATTATAAAAATTAAAGAGATAATTTAATACATTTTTATTTTATGATAAGATCTCATCGTATTATAACATTTTCATATTTATATTATCATGAGTGTTGTAGCTATAACTGTATTTTTCAAAAAGATATGATTTTTTAGAAAATGTAAATATGACGACTGTATAAAACTACAATATATTATTTTCTCGGGAATTGAATTATTTACCATTAAAAAAAGGTTTAGCCATCAAATAATAAACTATATATACACAAACAAAAAAATAAACCATCTATTTTTATGATAATAATAAAATATAAGAAGAATTTACTAAGGAATTCAAGAAACACATACAGCTTTATTCAGAAGAGCCAAATAGTGTAAATAACACAAAGGTCTGTTAACTGATGAAAGAATAAACAAAATATGATATATCCATACAAGAAAACATTTTTCAGCCAATACAAAGAAAATAAATACTTTTATATACTAAAAAAGGCACACATTTTGAAAACATGGTGCTTAATAACAGGCCAGCCTGAGCTTGGTGGCTCACACCTGTAATCCCAGCACTGTGAGAGGCCAAGGCAGGAGGATCATTTGAGCCCAGAAGTTCGAGACCAGCCTGGGCAGAACAGCAAGACCTCATCTCTACAAATTAAAAAGAAATAAAATAGCTGGACATGGTGGCACACATCTGTAGTCCCAGCTACTTGGGAAACTGAGGTGAGAGACATCATCTGAGCCCTGAAGGTTGAGGCTGCAGTGAGCTATGATCTTACCACTGCCCTCCAGCCTAAATGCAGACTGAGCCCCCATATTAAAAAAAAAAAAAGAGGCCAGACACAAAGTGCAATTTCATTTTATATGAAGTGTACACAATAGGCAACTCCATAGAGATAAAGAGTTGCTTAGTAGTTGCCAGGAGATGGGGGTAGAGATAAAAGAGAAGTAACTGCTAATAGCTATGGATTTTGTTTGAGGATGATGAAAATGTTCTGCAAAAAGTTTTTGGTGATAATTACACAATATTGTGAATACTAAAAAAAACCCACTAATGTGTACACTTTAAAATGGTGAGTTTTATGATATTCATATTAAAATTTTTTTTAAATGGAGGAACACAGAAATGACCTGTTTTTAAACAAGCATTTGCTTATGTAGATTTTTTTATAATCTCCTGAAGGATATAATATTGCATAATTTTTCAGGTCTCATTTTCTGAAGTCGAATGTTACTAAAGAAAACAAAAATTATAAAATGGAATGATATTTTATCTATCTATCATCTATCTAATCTATCATCATCTATGTATCATTTACTTAAAATGGATAAAATAAAAGAGAAACCACAATCGTTCATTTAGTATCTTTGAGAATCCATGATCTAGCTATTTTCACATTTATATTCCACTTAATAACTTTACTTGTATATGTGATTTGGCTTTCTGTTTTGTTCATCTTTACTCTGTCCCACATTTTAGAATTGTACAGTCTGCACAGACATAATGTCCTATTATATTTTCAGTTAAAAAAGATTTGTGCAAATGAAAGTTCATGAGATTTGTCTTTAGGGATCCATTCCCATGAATTATATAAAATATAGACTTCCAGTAAAGTGACATTTAGAATACACACACATCTATTTCAACTAATAAACCAAGTTTCACTTATTTAATGTATTCCAATCACATGGATGTCGTAAAAGTAAGTGTGCTTTCAGAAATGAGTGCCATTACAATAAAATATTCTGCAATAAAACAATACATAGCAAAAATATAAAAGCATATAAAGTATTATGCTCTTGATGCCTAATTTACCAACACTTCAGATCAGCAAAATTTTTGAGTATTTATTTCTTAAGTTTTCTTCTTAGCAGCTACTACTTAGAATACATTTGATCAAAATGATATACTATTTTCTACATGGTCATAGACTGAGTCAAGAGAGACGAAGGACACACTGAAAAATGAGTAAATGATGTGCAACATGGTTTAACAAGAATGTATGGACATGTTTTTAGAGCAAAACTACCGCAGCACCTATAACCATGCTCTCCTCGGATAAGTAGTCTTGTGAAATATTTTTTGATACCTTCCCTTTTTCTAATATCAGTTGGAAATATAAAAGGGGAAAACAGAGTTAAAACAGATGGCCTGATCCATTCACTCCCTGCATCATGGGATGCCCCTGGCAAGAATAAAGAATCAGCTGATTTAATCTCTTTCAGTACAGTTAAAAAACCTAGAAACAGGTTACTTATCCCTTGAATATTCTTAACAGATAACTTTGTTAAAAGTTCCTTATAGAAAAATAAACCCAGTCTCTATGTATGTAAGGACATGGTTCTGGAAAATGTTATGTAAGTTTGGCTATAAATAGACAGATTTTGGAACATAAATGTTTCCTGATACCTAGACCAAAAATATATATATACTTAGATATCTCTTTTATTCTGGGGCAAAAATTCATGTATGAAGCAGTTAAGAGAAACATGCAGAGCCACCATAAGTTTCCAGCCCTCTCCTTGTGTTGTCTCTTCCACCTAATTTCCTGTGCCCTTGAAATTATTAATAAATGTTGATACCACCTGAGAGCTCTGAATTCTGTATGTGTGAATTAACAATCTGATCCATAGTGTAAATTCAATAAGAAATATGTATAATTACTATTGAAAGCAAATCCTCCCCTCTAATTAGTGAGTTTCATTTTGACAGGCTCAAAGTTACACTTGTTCAAATGGTATCATCCTTTAGAAAAAAAAAGAAATGATAAAGTTTCAGCAATCATTTAAACTAATGAATACAACAAATGTGCATAAAATACAGTGAAAATGTAAGTTGTAAAACAGCATTATGTACTCTATAAACGTGTTACATAGCTCATTACATAGTCAAATATATTTATGAGCTTTGAAGTATACTATAGCGGCTCTCCAATGTCCAATAGGTTTAAAGATAGATTGCTTAAGTATAATTTGTAGTTCTTCAAAAATTTTAGTTACAGAACGGGTAAATTAAAGCCTGTCAGAGATATTTAGATACAGAAAAACCTGGGAGGAAGGTTAGAGAACAGAAGAATCATAGTATGTCAGATAATTATTTGCTATCATTATTGTTGTACTTATTTAATATATACTTGGTGAAAGATAAAGGGAGAGGAGGTAAAGGACGTTTAGGGATTCGTACTATGCTAAGGAGGCATCTGTAATGAATAATGTATATTTGCTAGGTAGCCTGAGATTGACAGAGAGTATCAAATGGAAACCCAAAATCTAACTATAAACAGAGGTAAAAATAGGAAGTTCTTATTTAACAAGTGAGATTATCAAGTGTCTTCCATACATTGACTCATTTTGTTTTCATATAGATTAATGAGGTAGGCTATCATTTGCCTTTCTTAAACACAAAATATTATATTAAATTAAAGTTAAGTAAATTTCTTAATTCACACATTCAAGAAATGGCAGATGTACTCTTCAAACTCTGGTAATGTGACTGCATAACACAGACTACTAATGTTATATGGTGCTTAAATAATATTTGCTAAGGCCAGCAGTGTGGGTAAGATTTGAAAAATGTTCAACATTTGGGCAGAGTATCTAATACAGTGACATAAACAAGAAAAATATACTATATGGTTAGAAAGATATTTATCAATTCAGAGAAAATACAGATAATAAATATAAATTAATAATATGTTGCTAATGACTTCATTTATTGTGTAACAATATGTTATTTTTTAAGTATACATGATTTATTTCAACAAACATACATCTTTTGAGAATGTTGTCTACTTTATGAGTGATGTATTTGGCACACAATAAAGCATTATAAATGTTATTTAATATTATTATTATTTATTCAAAACAAATTAAGGATACTTAAAAATTAGAAAATTATCAAAGTTATTAAAAGAAAAAGAAAAATCAAAATTAGAAAGTAATCTCTTATATTGCAAATTGTAATTAAATATAAAATGTTAGGTTTATGTGTTTATAATAGTTGAATGAGCTATTTGGCATTGTAAGCCAGTGTATTTCACCAAAATAGAAAATAATATAGCTACTTGGGTGGTAGTTGTGGAAGTCAGGCTTTACAATAGCACAAGAAATAGGGTGACCCCTGAGTCCCTGGGAGTATGTAATAGTATATTATTACATACTATTACTGAATATTATTACTTCAGGCTAGCAGAGAACTTAATATATATAATTGGCTTATAGGTATATTCATACTTTTTATTCCCATATTCATCTCAAATATTCCATCCTGGTTGAAAATGGAATATTGTGTCTCTAAACACTATTAAACTCCCTATTTCTCACACAAATTTTGAGTTTTTTTGCTTCATGTATTTAGGGGCTCTCTAATGTGCTTATAAGTTAAATACATTATATGGTAATTACATCTTCCTTATATATTGAATATTTTATCAGTATCAGATTACCTTCTCTGCCTTTTCAAACTACTTTCTGTAAATCTCTATAATAATTCTACTTCATCTTATATTATCAAAGCCACTCAAATTATTTCTTGGTTATTGCTTGCATGGTATGGTAGGTGAAATAACGCCCTCACACAAATTATCAGGTCTAAATCCCTGGAACTTGTAAATGTTACCTTATGAGAAAACAAAAAAGTCTTTTTTGCAGATATGATTAAGAATCTTGAGAGGGAGAGGTTATCATAGTTTATCTAGACAAGCTTTAAATGCCTTCATAAGTATCCTCATTTTAAAAAGGCAGAGGGAAATTTCTCACACACACAAGAGAGAAGGCAATGTTAAGATGAAGCAGACAGTCTTTTGAAGATGCTTATCCTGATGACTAATGATGTAGACATAAGCCAGGAAATACCAGTATTTACCAGAAACTTGAACAAATTTACATCCAGAGTCTCTGGAGCAAGTGCAGCCCTGCAGACATCTTGATTTTAACCAATAATTATGATTTGTACACTTTTGGCTTTCATTTGACTGTTTTTAGCCACGACGTTGGTGGCAGTTTTTGTAACAGATAAAAGAAACTAACACATATTGTATATCTTTTTGAGGATTTTGTATTCTATCTTGGAAAGGAAAGTGTTTCTGTCATACACAACATATATGTGAATAATGATTTTTATCCATCTTGCTAATCAGCATTTTTTTAAAATTTTCAACATGTTTATATTTTATATATTTACTAATATGGTAAGCCTTACCATATTGTTATCGTTATGTCTTATGTCATTTTTGTTCTTATTTTCTTCACTTAATGATGTTGTCTCAAATCAATATTTTGTAGTGTATTCTTTTATTTTTGCCATTTTATATTTTCAGGTTTATTTAATTACTGGTTACCTTGCAGATTACAATTCAAATTTAAACTCAAATAAATTTATTACTTTCTATTACTAACATACTTTCAATAATGTACAGAGGAGTGATGTCAGCAGGGTGGCAGAATGTGAAATTCTGGGTCATCCTTCCCACGGTGGACACACAGATTCAACAGCAATACATAGATGTTGAATTCTTTTGTGATAAATTCAGAAACAAGTTAAGAGTTTCCTGCATGATGGGTGAGCTTGAGAACTGCACCATGGATACGCTGCATTTAAGTCAGTTGGAATATTTGAGTCATCCTCTTGCCATATTCAGCCCCCAGCTAAAAGCCTTGCAATTGAGAGGAGACACCAAGCTCCTGGGTTTTCCAAGGATAGAGAAGGAAAGGTCAGGACTACACATTAATCATTCTGAGTTTTCTGGAGCATGTCAAGAAACTACTTTGTGTTTTGTCTGAATCTGAACACTGACAGGAAAAGACTCCAGATTGAGGGTCATTGAGAATAAGGTGGGAGTTTGATCTGCCACGTGTGCAGTTGCTATAAGCGCTCTCTCACATCTCAGCACACAGCAAGGGGACATAATTATCCAGGTATCGACTTATCCTGAGAGAGAAAAAGACTTGGACTGCTCATGTAACGTTCTGTGTGGAGTAGTGCACAAGAGACTGGCTTCTGTCTCACTTGTCAGAGCACTGACAGGACCTGGCATACTCAAGATGCCTGGGGGCTATTGAGAACCGAAATATATCTCATGGCATGCTACTCCACCAGTTGATCTATATCAGCAGACAGACACCAGAGACAGCAAGACCTGAAAAAGAAGCAATCAAATTCCTCTCACTTGGAATTAATACACAAAATTCTAAAAATGATATATAAAGAAGTTTTGAAAGGACCCTATAATCTCTTCCTGAGCTGATAGGGTGTCGTGATAGGGAACTCAGAAAAGCAGTGCATGCACAAAGTGAGAACCTCAAAAAAGATACTTAAAATATAAAAAAAACAACCAACCATAAATCTTGGAGTTGAATAATACGATAAATGAATTAAAAAATTTACTAGATGATTTTGAGAGTGGATTTACCCAAGCAGAAGAAATAATACACAACCCTCAAAACAGATCATTTGAAGTTATGCAGTCATGAAACAAAAATTAAAAAAAGAATGAAAGTGTAAAGAAGACTTAAGGGACTTATATGATACCATCAGGTGGACCAATATACACACTTGAAAGTATCTCTTTGTATATAGTTCATAAGGAGAAGATAAAGAGAAAGGACCAGAAAGTTTATAGAAATAAGTAATGACCAAAAAGTTCTCAAGTCTGGGAAAGGAAAAGAATATCCAGATCTAGGAAACCCAATGGACTGAAATTAAAATAAACACAAAGATATTCATATCAAAATACATTATAATCAAATTTTCTAAAATCAAGACAAGAAATTTTGAAAATAGTGAGTGAGAAGTGACTTGTCACACACAACAGAAATTCTATAAGACTATTAGCAAATTTATCAGAAGAAACCTTGCAGGATAGAAGGGAGTCAGATGATATATTCAGACTACTGACAAAAAAATAGTCATCAATCAAGAAAACTATGAGTGCTAAAATTGTCCTTTAAAAATGAAACATTAATAAAGATTTTTTCAGGCAAACATCCTAAGGGAGTTAATCACCACTAGACATGCCTTACAAAAATTTGTTAAAGGAAGATCTTAAGTTTAAATGCTAAAGAGAAACATAAACATATAGAAAAATAAAACACATTGGTTAAGTTAAATATATTGACAAATGTAGGATACTGTAAACAAAGTATATAAATGACCTTTAATTCTAGTGTAGAAGTTAAAACACAACATTATAAAATAAATAAAATTGTAAAATATGCATGAATAATTTTAAAAAGATGGAAAATGTAATACCAATAGCATAAAGAGTGGGGAGATATGTAAAACATTAGACTTTTTGTATGTAATTAAATTTAATTTGTTATCAGCTTAAAGTAGAGTGTTATAAGATATTTTGTGTAAACCTCATGCTAACTATAAAGAAAATACCTGTAAAGGACACACACACACACACACACACACACACATACAAAGTAGCTCAATAAATAAAATAAAAATAAGAAAAAAAAAGACCTAACTAAATGCTGTCTACAAAAAACTCACTTTAGATTTAAGAACACAGATAGAATTAAACTGAAGTGATAAAGAAAATATCCCATGCAACTGATAACAAAAACAAAGCAAGGGTGGCTATATGTATATCAGAAAAAAAGTAGACTTTAACTGAGAAATTTTCACAAAATAAGAAAGTATGTTACAATTATTAAAGTGTCAATTCAGCAGGAAAATTCAACAAACATAAATATGTGCACCCAACGTCCAAGTACCTGAATATATACAGTGATATTGCTGAAGTGAAACAATGATAGAAATACAATAATGTTAGGAGATTTCAATATCCAATTTCAACAATGAATAGAACACCCAGGGAGAAAATTAATAACAGAGGATTTGAAAAACACTGCAGATAAAGTGATCCTAAAAGACATAGAACATCCACTCAGCAACAGCAGAATACAAATTCTTCTGAAGAAAACAGAATACTCTCTGGTATAAATCATGTGTTAGGGCACAAAAAAAGTCTTAGCAAATTTAAGCATCCTACAATCATATAATAAAATGAGAAACCAATAGCAGAAAAAAATCTAAAAAACTTCAAAGTATGTAAAAATTAAACAGCACTCTTTTGAATAATCAATAGGCCAAATAAGTAATCAAAAGGAAAATTAGAAGATATGTTGAAACAAAAGAAAATTAAGAAATTAAGAAATAACATATCAAAATGTATAAAATGCAGTAAAAGCAGTCCTAAGAGGGAAGTTTATAATAATAAGCATCTACATTTAAAAAGAAAAAATGGTCTCAAATAAATGGCCTAACATTATACATGAAGAAACTAGAAAAAGATAAACTAAATCCAAGTTTGTAGAAGAAAGAAAATAACTAAGATTGGGGCAGAAATAAACAAAAGAGAGACTAGAAATATTAGAACAAATAACTGAACCTGAGTTAGTTTTTTTGAAAAGATCAACAAAATTAACCAACCCTTAGACTAAGAGAAAGAGTAAAGTCAAATACATAAAACTAAATGAGATATGGGACATTATTTCTGATGTCACATAAATACAAAGGATTGTAAGATATATTATGAACAATTATATAACAAAAAATGGATAATCTAGAAATAATGGATAAATTTCTAAAAACACACAATAGCAAAACTGAAAAAATGGAAAATTTGAATAAACCTATAACTCATAAGGATATTGAGTCAGTCATCAAAAATTTCACAACAAAGAAAAACCCAGGACCAAATGGCACTGGTGAATTCTTTTAAACATTTAAAGGAGAATTAA
The DNA here is from genome assembly GCA_963573385.1 of Cacajao melanocephalus. Taxonomy (NCBI): domain Eukaryota; kingdom Metazoa; phylum Chordata; class Mammalia; order Primates; family Pitheciidae; genus Cacajao; species Cacajao melanocephalus. The sequence goes on from CAUYLG010033965.1 coordinate 19,190, forward strand.
CATCAATATTATCCAAATCTTTCAAAAATTTGAAAAGAAGGGAACATTTTCAAACTCACTCTATGAGGCCAGATTACCCAAAACCAAGGTCAAAGACGCTAAAACAAACAACAGAAAGTATTTCCTATAAGTGGAGAAATAAATATCCTTAACAAAATACTAACAAACTGAGTTCAGTAGGTCATTAAAAGCATCATACATCTTGATGAAGTGATATTTACCCCCGGGATTCAATGATGTCTCTGAACATAAAAATGTGTTAATGTGATATACCACATTAACAGATTAAAGGATAAAATCACATAACCATCTTAATAGATACTGGCAAAGCATTTGACAAAATTCAAAATTCTTTTCTGATAAAAACTCTCAAAAGACTGTGAATAGAGAGATATAACTTCAACATAAAAATATCAAAAGTCACAGCTAACACTCAAAGGGAAAAATCTGAAAATGTTTTCTCTAAGATCAGAAACAGGGTATGTTTATCTACTCTCACTACTTCTATTGAACATAGTACTAGAATACTATCCAAAATCGACTGTAAAAGGTATCCAAATCAGAAAGGAAGAAGAAATATTATCCTTTTCACAGATGACATAAACTTTTATATGGAAAAAACTCAAAAAAAAAAAAAAAAGATTAGAACTAATAAATTCACTGAAGTTGCAGAATACAAAATCAATATTCAAAAATGAGTTACATTTTTTTCAAATAATTTATAGTTAATGTAACTAACAATAAATGTAGCAATGTCAGTTACAGTTACTGTTAGTTATACTAACAATATGAAAATAAAATTAAGAAATCAATCTCATTTATAATAGCATTGAAAATAATAAAATAGTTGTATACTGAAAAGTATAAAACATTGGTGAAAAAAATTACAGAAAGCATAGGGGAAAGAGGAAATAGAGAGAAGGTAGTCAAAGTAATTAAGTTTTAAAAAATTAAATAAGAAAAAATAAATGGAAATACATCCTATGTTCATCCTGTGGAAGACTTACTATTACTAAAAATGCCCATACTGTCTAAAGCAATCTACAGATTCAGTGCAATCTCTATCAAGATTCCAATAATAGAAACAGAGAAAACAAACCAAAAATGTATACACAAGTGAAAAATATTATGAATAGCCTTTTTTATGCTATGCACAGAAATTAACTCAAAATGGATTAAATACTTAAAAATTAAGACATAAAATTGTAAAACCTCCTAGAAGAAAACAGAGGAAAAGCTTTCTGACATTAGTTTGGAAAGTCATTTCTTGACAACAAAATCAAAGCCAACAAATGTAAAAAGACAAGTGAGACTACATTAAACTCAAAAGCTTCTGCACAGAAAGGAAACAATAAACAATGTGAAAGGCAACCTATGAAATGGGAGAAATCATTTACAAAGCCATATATCTGGTAAGAAGTTAATGTCTTAAAAATTATGAGAATCTCTTACAACTCAATAAAGACACACACACACACACACACAAACACACACAAGCACAAAAAAATCAATAACGTAAGCAATGAGCAAAGGGCGTGTTTGGTGTTTCTTCAAAGACATACAAATGGGCAATAGACATACGAAAAGGTATTCGTCATGAATAATCATCAGGAAAATTCAAATAAAGACTGCAATGAAATAGCACCTCAAACCTATTACGATGGTCATTATCCACAAAACAAGGAACAAGAAGTTCTGGTGAGGTTGTGGAGGATTTGAGATCCTTTTAAACTTGTGGTAAGAATGTAAAATGATGTCTTTGCTAAGGAAAACAATATGGAGATTCCTCTAAAAATTAAAAATAGAACCACTATATGATTCATTTCTAGATATTTATTCAAAAGTACTAAACTCAGTATCTTAAAGAGATATTTACACTCTCACGTTCATTGCAGCATTGTTTACAATAGCCAACATGTGGAAACAACTGAACTGTCCATCAAAGGAAAAATGATACAAAGTGGTATATACATAAAAATTGGTATTATTTGTCTTAAAAATAGAAGCAAATATTATTATATGTAATAATATGGATAAACCTGGAGGACATTACACTAAGTGAAATAAGTCAGTCACATAAGGACAAGTAGTGTATTAGTACATTTATATGAGGAATCTAAACTAGTCAAATTTACAGAATCATAAGTAGAAAGGTGGTTGTCAGGGTCTAAGGGCAGGGATAAATGGAGAGTTGCTCTTAAACGGGGAAACAATTTTTCAGTTAAGCAAGATGAAAAAGGTCTAGAGATCTGCTGTACAATATTGTGCTTAAAGGTAACATTACTGTACTGGATACTTAAAGATTGGTTGAGAGGGTAAATCTCACACTACATATTGTTACCACGTTTTTAAAAAAGATATATAATGCTAAATTCCAATACCTGTGAATGTTACTTTGTTAGGCAATAGAACCATTGTACATATAATGAGTTAAGATGAAGTCACACAACTGAGTAGGTTGAGCGCTTAATCCAATTTGACTGGTAGCCTTATAAAAAGAGAAGAACTGATATAGAGACAAAGAAATGGAAGAACAAGATGTCCATTTGATAAAGGCAGAGAATGGAGTGTTGCATGTATAAACCAAGAAATGCTAAGGCACATACCAGAAACTGGAGCAGGCAAAGGAAGATTCTCCCCTATAGGTTTCAGAGGGAGTATGACCTTGCTGATGCCTTAATTTTGGACTTCTAGCCTTCAAAATAGTGAGACAACAAATTTCTGTTCTTCTAAGACAAAAAATAAAAAAAAAAACCTACAGAAACTTTAATATATCTTTGTTTCCTCTCCTGTTTTTTGTGCTATTATTGCTATACAAATTACATCCTTATATATTTTAGACCCATCAACATATTTTCATAAATATTGCTGTATGCAGTTACATTTTATACCAGATAAAAGAACAGATTTACAAACAAGAAATATATTTATGCTATCTGTTATATATGCCCACAGTTTCTCTTACTGGTGCTTTGCCCTTTATTTCCTCATGCGGATTCTAGTTGCTGTGGATGCTGTGATCTTGTCAACAGTTTGCTATTGCTTTTGGCAATGCCTTTGAAATAGAGGTTTCTTCACAGAGGTGATCGCTAAGTCAAATCAAATAGCCACAACACCTTGGGAACAGAGATTTTCCAGGTTGTTGCTAGTTGGACAAAATATTTACTGTGCTCTGGGGATAGAGCTTTTAATGGAGCTCCAAAAGAGATTAATCCTGTCATTTGGCCGCAAGACTGCTGATTTTCATGGCTACTGTGATAAAGAGCTGTAAACAGAAGGTGTTGGGAATAGCCACAAGTTGAAATGCCACAGACCCTGCTATCTCATTGAGATTTGACTGTGTGTCTTGGATAGGAATCTTTCAGTTCACTTTGTGGATCTAGTTATTTAGCTGTCTTGCCAGTATTGTTTTTATGGAAAGTCATTACCAAGACCTTCACTTGGCCATTCTAGAGTCAACTTTGAGGTACATATGTTTAAATTTTAATTTCAGAAAATGTAAAACATACACAAAAGAGAAATGTATAAAAATGCACTCATTACACAGCTTCACTTTTTTTTTTAACTATGGCTAGTTTTGCTTTAAGTATAACCCTATGAATTTCCCTTCACTCCTGTTTTTTTTTTTTTGAAGCAAATGCCAGACACATATTATATCATCTATGAGTATTTTAATATATAACATAAAAAATAAAGGCTTTAAAAACCACCAATATTTAACCCTACTTCTTTATGGAATCTATAGTTATTATTTAATAATTGTCTCATAATTTTTAAATCTCTTCATATCAAAATTCATATAATATTCTTATATATTAATTGATAAATATATAATTGATTACAGAATACATATTCAGGACTTTTATTATATAGGCATGCCTTTCAATACTGTGTTGTCTCTTTCAATTTATTTGCTGAAAGATTGTCATGTATTCATGCAGATTTTTTTCCACAATCTGGACTTTGTAGACAGCAATTTCATATTGCCATTAAATGTATGTTTATATTTCCTGTATTTCTCATAAGCTAAAGATTAAATCTAGAAACCTGATCAAGTTTAGGCTCAACATTTTTGGCAAAAATTCTTGATAAGCTGTGTTGGGTACTTCATCAAGTGTCACATAAGGCTGTCTGTTTCTGTGAGCTTTGAAATCAATGATATTCACCACCTAGATCAATTAATTTACTAAGATTGCAAGAAATTATTCTATTTATTCAATTTCTTTTCCATGTATGAGATCGAATACATCTATAAATAGACACTGCTATAATTTGAATGTGTCCCTAATCCCCAATGTTACAGTGTTGGAAGGTGTGGCCTAATGAACATTTGGGCCATGACAGCTCTACCTTCATGAATGGATTATTGCTGTTATCATGGGATTGTGTTTCTTATCTTGGGATAGGGTTTCTTATAAAATGATGACATTAGTCCCCCTTTCCCTCTCTCTCATCCTCTCTTTGCTCTTCTTCTTTATACCATATGATGACACAGCAAGAAGGCCCTACACAAATACCAGCTCCTTGATCTTGGCCTTCCCAGCCTGTAGAACTGTGAGGAAGTAAATTTGTTTTCTCTATAAATAACCCAGTCTCAGGTATTCTATTATAGCAGCACAAAACAGACAAAAAAAACTTTCCTTAATCTACTAGTTAACTAATCTGAGGTACGTTTTGTAAATGATAAAGAAATTCTGACACTTTCTTACTTTGGGCCAGTTTCTAAAACAATGTGGTGTGTTTCTAGTATTCACCAAATGTGCAGGTTTTTGTCTTGTTCTTGTGTTTGTTTTTGCTTTGAGTATATTTGGGATTCTTGAATTAAATCTATTTGCTGTGTTTTACCTAATTATCCTACACACTTAAATTATTTTATCATTGGCCTGTGGGGCCCCATCGAGATGACTCCCAAGCCATTTCAATATGATCTTAGGATCTTTAACAGCTTTCTTCTGTTTTGTCACCTGGTTTGATATCCACCATTTCTCCAAGGGTCTCTGTTTTCTGTTTCTTGTTTTTTGCTTTTTAAATGAATATGGTCTTCAGAGACTACAATATACCTATTACTCATTGCCACCAGACTAGGCATTATTTATAGGTCTTTAGAGACAGAAATCAAAAATATTTGAATAGAAATGTGTGTGTGTGTGTTGTCAAGAAAAACAACGCACAAATTAAACAGAAAATGAAGGCTGTATTCAAGCCTACTGAAATAAGGAAGTATGAAACCAGTTCACTAATAACCACCACAAAGGGAAGACTCCCACTACATGGAGGATAACAAAAATCACTATGCCAACCACAACGAATTAAGGTACTCTCACTTCCGCACTTGTACTCACTTCTTCCTGAACTGCAATGTCATCAATTGCCGAAGTCTAGTAAAATCAAAATCAAACACACTCACATGCAACAGGTTTATGAAGCAGATTTATTACTCAAATATAGGCAGCAAGGGAAAAACGAAAACAAAAACCCAGGATCTGTTGTGAGCTATTCCTCCAAGACTCAGGAAAACTGTTAGAGGCAGATACAGTCTCAAGTTCATGCTCCACTTGCACCATAGTTGAGGGATCCCAAAAGGCAACACATGCCAGGTTTTATGCCTTGGGGGCAACAAGAATCACTGAGCAAATTTTGAAGAACCTCGTGCTTCCAGGGGAGAGAGGAAGGAAACCCAGGCTGTTCTGGGCAGTTCTTCCCTAACTCAAGATGTTTCAGTCCTTAGGAGGGACAGGAACATAGACCAGGCTGTTTCAGGCAGTTCCTCCTCATCTCAGAATATTGCATTCCAAGCACATGCTACAATTATTCTGAGAGCTGCAGGCAAGAAGGGGAGTGGGGAAGAAACTGGGTCGACAGAAGCTATCAGGGGCTATCCAGCAGGGAAAGAGATTGAATACAACTCCGCTAAATAAAGAATAAGAATTTTTAAGTGCTGAAGTGAGCTAGTGGAAAAGTACCAGAGGACATTAAAGGCAAAGTTGGTCAATGTCATTAGGAAATCTGAATTTTAGCAAATTCAGATTAATACTTATCAAAGTTATGCCCCATGTTCCTACAGACACTGGGAGTTAGGGGCACTCTCTTGATGATTACATTTCAAATGGATGGCTCCCAGGTCTTTGAGAAAGATTCCTGGGTTATAAAACTTGCACAAAGCTAGGAGATTTACATCTCAAAGGGACAGAGAGAGAATCTACAACTGAAAGTTTTCTAAAGTAAATATTCTAAGCAAAGGGATGTCAGAATCTCTAGTCAGGAAGAAACCTAGCCAATTTCAGGCAAGCTAAGGTAAACATTAAGGCTGTCTTGGTCAATACATACACACACACACACACACACACACACACACACATGCATGCATGCACAAAAATACACCCACATACAATCACTTGTATGTGATATAATTTAATGACAACATAGTAGATAAGTAGACTTTTAGAATTTCAGTGCAAATCTGGGACTATCAGGATTTTACCTAATCTCATTGATCTTATAAATATTGTTTTATTTTCCCTTGAATAAAAATCCTATTTCTCAATAATACCACCATGATAACTCATTTTATTTTTCCAAAAATGGACACAAACTGGCTGAGATGAAAATTATAGATGTATCTCTAATCACATGAATTTTTTTAAAAGTTGCTTGGAAATTCTTTTTGTTCTTAATTCATTTCACCTTAAGATATGCAGTTAGACTACTGTGTTTCAAAGTAACTTGGAAGCGTTTTTCTCTGTGGGGTACCAACAAGTGTAAAGTCTGCCAGGCAAGATGAGTAATGAATACATTCTAGAGATCTGCCGTACAATATTATGCCTATTGTCAACAATAATGTGATGTACACTTAAAAATTTGTTACCGGGTATATCTCATGTTGTATTCTTACCATAATAACTAAAATAAAATAAAGTTGATTTGTCTTAGTTTACTTTTTATTGTGGAAGATAACCAGTTTATTGTCAAATATGTCCACTATTCCAAAGTCAAAGCAACAAATATATATCGAGAAGAGTTTAGTTTCTTGGCCTGTCCCTCCCCAAATATTTCCCCCTCAATGTTATGATTTATTGTTTCATTGTTCTTTTTCATTCAATGAGTAACTATGTATACATACGTATAAGTACATACATCTATTTTCATAGTACTCGATTGTGTGAATATAATAAAATATATTAAATAAATAATACATAGAACTATAGAAAAAGTTCTATATATCATATAGAACTCTGAGAAGAATGCACTCTCAAATAAAAATATCCAAATAGTTGGAAATCTGTATGATATATATATATATATCATATAGAACTCAAGCATATTGAGTATTGAATAGTATTGAATATATAACAGTATTTATATATTCAATACTATATATAATAGTACTGAATATATAACAGTATTGAATATATACTGTTATATGTTCAATGCTATTCAATACTAATAGAGGCAGAAGCAGGGATAGCTCAAAACGGTCCCCTTACTTTAATCCTCCAGAGGTCCTGTTTTACTGTTACCTTTTCCAATGGTTAAAAACGTTAGCCTCTTCCCCTCCCTGGCTTTATCTAACCCCTCTTTTCCATTGTCCCCATTGTTCCTGTGCTGCTGGATTGGAACTTTCTTCCCAGTATTTTGCCCTCACTTCACTGCTTTCTGGAAAAAGAGAGTTTCAATTGATTCATTTAAATACTTTTTAGAGCCACCAAATATTCACTACTGTATTCCTGTTGTATCTTGGAAAACCCCCTTCCAGTTTACGTGGTGTTCTAAAACTGTGTTGCTGAGCTTTCTAGTCAGTATCCTATGGCATTTTGGGTTTCTCCAGATTTTTTAAAGTCACTTTTATTTGCTTTATTTCCCATGGATTTTCCTTATAATTTTAAGAATATCAAAATTAAATGTTCACTATATACATGGAGTTTTCATATGACTCTGGTAATAACATCATTGATATGACATTAGGAGTTTACAAAATAATTCAACTCATTCCATTTTTATAACCCTAGTGACTCGAACTGTATATTCAAATAGTTTAAGATATTTGCCATTGATGTCAAAGAGTTTGTATGTTGTAGAATGAGAATTGAAGGCAGTTTCCAACCTGGTGACAAAAGCATGCTTCACACCACCATAGTTTATAGCTACCTGTTTGGTAGGATGGATGCAAGCTATTCTATCAAATTAATAGAACTTCCTCGTATTTTAGAAACTTAAGGGAAGTAGCCCATGACTATCCTAAACCAGCAATGTTCATTATCTCAATTTATAGCTCAAAAAGCCCAAAAGTATATGTGAGTGACAGAGCAAATGACTGTCACCATTGAGAACCAGTGACGGACTGTCTCCTGTCTCTCAGTCCACAATCCTACACACTCTAATTAAATTGAAAACATTCCCTGAAGGAAACACTCAGTGACTTCTCTACTGTTACACTTCACTCATTAAAATATTGTTCTTTTAAGTGAAAGAGCCAGTTACCTTTAGGGAAGACTGCCTTTCTGAATTCCAAAATACTTTTTCCTGCACTCTTTACTACCTAGCATAATATATAGAGAATAAAAATATATGAACCTCATTTTCTCATTCATTAGTTTGTAGTAACAGTGAAGTAAAAGTAATCGCATATATCTTAGCATCCATTGGTAAGTTGGATGTTTAGAAGTTTATCCACATTTTCTCAATTGATGTCAGAGAGACATGGAAAAGCACAGATTGTTAGGAAATGGTTTCACTATTTTGGGGATTTATCTCTTTGACATAACCTTTGAAACCATATCCTTAAATTGTGAGCCATAAGGCAGCATTTTCAAATGTAACAGAATAATCGCACATAAAATTAAAATACAGGTTGTATTAATATAATATTGTAAAATTTGGGGTGGTACATGTATCAACAACCTTGTTATACTGAGGGACTGTGTGCTGGGTAACTAGGCATGACTCCCAAAATATATTTCTATGTAGATAGGAATTACAACTGTGGCTTTATGTTTTGGTCCAATCAGAAGACATAATTCACACAGTAGATTAAACAGGGAAAGCTTAAAATAGAAATTATTAAGTATAACAAGAGGATAATCCTAATATACAATAAAATTCTATATGATACTCTAGGACAAAAGAGAGTACTCAGGGAAGGATAGGTTCTAAAGGGCTTCCCACTGGCTCCATGGAGACTGCAGCCCCACATAGGCCTCCCCGCTGCAGCTGGAGTGGTGGTAGCAGCCACTGCCTTTAATAACAGCATTATTCACAATTGCTAAAGGGTAGAAACAACCTAAACGTCTATGCAAGGATGAATGAAAAAATCAAATTTGATATATACATACAACAGAGTATTATTTAGACTTCAAAAAAAGCTATACTTTTAGTACAATTATTTCTCAAGTATTTCATGATAGAGAATTATACTGTATTCCTAATCACTTTTTAAAAGAAATTCAAATGTAACTGAGGGCCCTGTAATGTTATCTGACAACTCTATTTGGAATTCTCTTCATCTTCCATTACTTCTTGACAATATTTTACCTACATTTCAAGGCTTAGCACAAATATTTCTTCTGTTCTTTGACCCTCTAGACAATATGGGTATGTTTCAAATTCTGAATTTACTTTATAGGCAGTGGGAGTCGGTCTTGAAGTAAAGAGGAAATTCTAACATAGATGTTAAAATGAAGATATTTTGTCTTTGTTCTAATTCAATTGATCTATAATTTACCATCATATTGCATTTGCCTTTGCTAGTTATTGTCAAAAGGTATAGGTTCTAATTAATATAAAAATATTTAACATCTGTATTGAGTACAATAAAGACTATTTAACATAGAGAGAATAAAGAGGAAAATAAAAGGCATTAGAGATACCTTAATATTTCTACCTGGAAATTTTTCAGAAAGAACAATAGTGTGAAGAACAAAAATAACTGTCTAGTAGTCTTTTAAATGAACAGGGTTTATTAGAATTGCATTCTCATTATTTCTAATATTGGATTCCCCAGCTAGAAAGTTCCCAAGAGGTTTAGAATTTACTAAAAATTAGTGAGGAGAAAATTTTCAGAAAATCTACAGTTGAAACATAGAACACTTTTCCAGGTAAATACATTTTATCTCATTGGAGAGGTCTGAAAATTCCTGGCACTTTATTTAAAGAGAAATGGCAACATTGCTTCGTACAATTTTAAGTTATGTATAAAAGAGAGGAAGTTGCTAAGAATTTGATGATGAGTATCAAGAATATCAAATGTATTAGCATTATTAAATGTTTTTTTAAAACCCCTTTATGGACAGAAAAGAATAGGAAATTACACACTAGTGACGGCTGAACCAGCAGACTTGCTAGACTCTAAAACCTCAAACACACAATGGTATCCAGGAAAAGGGAACCAAACCACCCCCCATTCATGATGGACAAATCAAGGCAGAAAACTATCATGAAATCAGGAATTAGCACTTTCTACTCCCTGCACTGATAAAGACAGTCTCTGAAAAATATATATTTGGAGCTGTAGTATAGTTTGCAATCAGGTAATGTGATGCCTCCAGATTTGTTATTTTGTCTTAGTCTTGTTTTGGCTATGTGGGCTCTTTTTTGGTTCCATACAAATGTTAGCATTGTTTTTTCTAGTTCTGTAAAGAATAATGGTGGTATTTTGATGGAGATTGCATTTAATTTGTAGGTTGCTTTTGGCAGTATGGTTATTTTCACAATGTTGATTATACCCATTCATGAGCATGGGATGTGTTTTTGTTTGTTTGTGTTGTCTATGATTTATTTCAGCAGTGTTTTATAGTTTTCCTTGTAGAGGTCTTTTAAATTCTTGGTAAGTTATATCCCTAAGTACTTTTTTTTTTCCCAGTAATTGTAAAAGGGGTTGAATTCCTGATTTGATTCTCAGCTTGGCTGCTGTCAGTGTATAGAAGAGTTACTTATTTGTGTACATTAATTTTGTACCTGAAAGTTTTGCTGAATTCTTTTATCAGGTCTAGGAGTTTTGGAGGAGTCTTTAGTATCCCATTTCCTAAAATGCAAAAGAGAGGAGAGACAGTCAGGCTGTGAAATCACACTATCCTATCTCCAGAAATAGCATGGATAGATTAGATAGATAGATAGATGATAGATAGATAGATAGATAGATAGATAGATAGATAGATAGATAGATGACAGATAGATAGATAGACAGACATAAAGAAATAGAGACAGAGACAGACACAGAGACAGAGAGAGGCAGAGACAGTGAGAGATAGAGATAGATAGAGAGAGAGGGAGAGAGAGAGAGAGAGAGAGATGGAGATATCTTTGGAATAAAATCACCTAGTCACAACACTAATAGCTGTACTGGGGGGTTCATGTCCACCAGATGAAAATAAAACTATCTCCAAATAACACATAATTTTGGAAAACTTACTGAGGCACACACACACATAAACACAGTCATTTATGAGTACAAAGAAAACTAATATTTTAAAGGCTAGTTCACCTAGAGTGAAATATACTGAATCAACACTGACTCTTATCAATGCTTTAGCTAAGCCAAACCCAGTCTGAAAATAGCAACTACTTCCTAGCCTTAGAGAATGGCAGAAGAAATGTTCCTGACACATTACTAAGAATCTGAAGTACGCTGGGTGCTGTGGTGTCTCACATATGTAATCCCAGCACTTTGGGAGACTGGAGGCTGGTCGATTGCCTGAGGTCAAGAGTTAGAGACCATCCTGGACAACATGGTGAAACCTCCTCTCTACTCAAAACACAAAAATTAGCCAGGCATGGTGGCACGCGCCTGTAATCCCAGCTACTTGGGAGACTGAAGCAGGAGAATCGCTTGAATCCAGGAGACAGAGTTTGCGGTGAGCCGAGATCGCGCCACTGCACTCCAGCCTAGGCAACAGTGAACGAGATTCTGTCTCAAAAACATAAAAAAAAAAAAAAATGAAGCATTATAATATGTATGTCCTTTTCAAACAGGTGCCAAGTTTGCAAATCTTTTAATTGCTCAACTCTATTGCTACCATTATAAAGAATGGTTAAGATCAATTTAGAGCAGCATTGTCCCGTAGGAATAAAATGCATACCTCACATATAAGCCATATATGTAATTTTAAATTTTCTTGCAACAATATTTAAAGATTAAAAACAAAAGTTGATTATATATTATATTTAATCTGTTATCACTTCAACATGTGATCAGCATGAAACTTACTAATGAAATATTATACATTCCTTTGATCGCACTAAATCTTTGAAATTGATTGTGGATTGATTGATTTATTTATTTTCGAGATGGAGTCTGGCTGTGTTGCCAGACTGGATTGCAATGGTGCGATATCCACTCACTGCATCCTCCGACCACCGAGCTGACGTGATTCTTCTGTCTCAGCCTCCCGCGCATAACAGATCAGTTTAGCCATCTTTTAAGTGCTCACAAGTGACAGGTGGTTAGTGACTACCCTATGAAAAGGTGGTGATTTAGATTTGTTTTAAATGGTGGTATATTATGCCAATGTTCAGAAATAGTTAAGAACATAAAAGAGACATTTACAAAAAATGATTTTTTTCATTGCTCTTGAGATAAACCTTACTTGGGTAATATGCTGATCAAGTTTATTCATGCTCTGTGTCTCTTATATTTCCCAAGTTATTCTCTGTCTTTTTTTCTGTTTTGGCCACTGATCCTTTTACAGGTTTTGAAATGCACCATGCTTTTTCCCACCTTATAGATACTCATGGCACAGGGTGCTTACTTTTCCTAAAACATTCATATTCACATTCTTTTTTTCTTTACTTCCTACTCACTTCTCAATTTTGAATTAAAAAATTTTCTATTTTGAAAAACTATGAATCCAGGGAGACATTAAGACTCATAATTCATATTTTAAAGCAAATTTTAACTTTCCTTTATAATATCCAGAACACCAGCGATGTTTTAAAAATTAAAAGATTATTTCCCATCACTTCTAAAAGTTTACAGAGACCATACATCACATGTAAACTCTAAATGACTTATATTGTCTCCAGAATTTTATAATTTATACTCTGTTGCTGCCTTGCACACCTCATTTGTCTACCACTTTGCCCATGCTTCCTTCATGTCAGCCTCCCAGTTATTTTTCCTATTCTAGTAAAATGATAGGCCCTTTCCAGTAAATATGTGCTGCTCTTCTCTATGCCAAAATGTTCTTGATATAGTCCTTGTATAAGCAATGTGGTAGTCACTAAGCCACATGCAGCTATTCAACTTTGAAATTGAGTTCATTAGAATTAAATAGTTAGTTATCAACATTGCAAAAACATGTATAGACACAGATCTTACACCTCTCGCAAAAAATAACTCAAAAGAAATGATAGATCTAAATGTAAATACAAAGTTATAAGATTTCCAGAATATAACATAGGAGAAAATTAAGATAGCCTTGGGTTTAGTGACAGCATTTTAGATACAACAGGAAAGATATGATCCATGAAAGAAAAGAAATTATAAACTGAGCCCTACTAAAATTAATTTTTGCTTTCCAAAAGACACTGTCAAGAATAAGTGGACAGTTGGGAAACAATATTTGCAAAATGTAGATGTGATTAAAAAAACCTAAAGTGTAATAAAAATATATATATATGTATATTAAAAAAAAAGAATAGGTTTACTTGGCCGGGTGTGGTGGCTTACGCCTATAATCCCAGCACTTTGGGAGGCCAAGGCAGGTGAATCATGAGATCAGGAGTTCGAGACCAGTCTGGCCAATATGGTGAAACCCCATCTCCACTAAAAATACGAATAATTAGCTGGGCATAATGGTGTGTGCCTGTAGTCCCAGCCGCTCAGGAGGCTGAGACAGGAGAATTGCTTGAACCCGGGAGGCAGAGGTTGCAGTGAGCTGAGATCATGCCACTGCACTCCAGCCTGGGCTACAGAGCAAGACTCTATCTAAAAAAAAAAAAAAAAAAAAAAAAAAAAAATAGGTTTTACTTTTGTAAGAAACCACCAATCGGAATTCCAAAGTGGCAGTACTGTTTTATACTCCCACAAGCAATGAGTAAGAGCTCCTGCTGCTCTACACAGAAGATTTTTAGAGCAGTAAAATCACTCTGTAGGGGACTGTAATGGTGGATACATGTCACTGTACACTTGTCCAAATCCAGTGAATGTACAGCACCAAGAGTGAACTATGAACTTTGGGTAATAATGATGGTGAGTGACTGTGATGCATGTAGGTTCATCAGTTGTAACAAATGTATCACTGCGTGGGAGATGTGAATAGTCAGGAAGGCTATACACGTGTGGGAGCATGGGCTATGGAAAATCTCTGTACTTTCTGCTCAATTTTGCTGTGAAACTAAAACAGCTCTCAAAAAGAAGTCTATTAAGAAATTAAATAAATAGATGTAAAACCTTAAATACTTAGTCACATTGCCCTTGTTGTAAATGCCCAATTGCCACTAGTGGCTAATAACTAACCAGTAACATACAATGGCATAGTGTGAGAAACATTTCTATCATAGACAGTTTAATTGAACAGCTCTGCTCTAGATCAGAAATCAGCAATGATTTTTTTCACAAAGGGCAGATAATAAACATTCTTCGGTTTGCAAGCCATATGACCTCTCTCATAATTATTCAACTCTTCAGTTTTAGCATTAAAGCAGCAATAGTCAATGTACATAAACAGGCAAAGCTGTGCTTCAATATAACTTTGTTTACAAAACAAGTGGCAGGTCGAATTTGGCCCACAGGTTATAGTTTGTCATTCTTGGATCTACACATTTTTGTGGCTAGTTGCTTAATGTCAAGCCTTGTTCAATCAAAATTTGCCTTGCTATTGAAGCCTTTAAAAAACGCAGTCTAAGTTTTCTTTTCAAAGTTCTATTTCCCCTAGTTACTTTTAACCTCCACATTCTATTTGATGTTCTTCATAATATTTATTATTACTTTGATTTATTTTAATTATTTAAAACTTTATTTATTATGTTGTTTTTCTCCTGTGCTAGATAATAAGTCCAATAGAGAGAGGGCATAGTCTGTCTTTTTCATCATTTTGTCCCAGAGACATAGAATACATTGCCATGTTTCACCAATAAATCTTGGATGAATGATCCTTAATACAATTATATTTAATGTATTATGTTCTATCTATTATTTTGTTATATATTCCTCCATAGGACTGTAAGCACAACAAAGACAGATTTAAAAATTGCATTTATTACTGAGGCCCAGATTTTAACAAAGGACTTGATGCAAATACTATCTTTCTCAATTATAAGACTCAATCAAATATAATATTTGTTATCAGTTAATTACACATAACAGAAATAGAACACTAATAGAGTACTTAGCCCTTATTTAGGAAGGATATGTTTCAAAGCCCCTAGTGACTCCCTGAAATCCAGGCTATAACAAAATCCTACATATATTATTTTTCTTTTTTTATACAGAAATGAATGGGTACTATATATACCATGGATATGCTAGATAAAAGAATGAGTCATATCCTGGGCATGGCACAAATTTCAACACACTAGTGAAAATGATATACAAGTTAAAACTTATAAATTTATTTACTTATGGATTTTTTCATTTAATACTTTTGAACCATATTTGACCTTGGGTACCTAAAGCACAGAAAGCAGAATTGCAGATTAAGAGGAACTACTATACATTAGATGTATACATATCTATAAGATGCACTATCTTTTAGAAACATTAAATGTGAATAAAGTGGTTGTTAAAATAGAATAAGAAAGCATACTGGCCTCATGTAATAGTAGTTTTCAAAGTTTGACCATTTTTCTGCCTAGGCATCCTTAGTGGAACATGTAACTTTGTCTCTTTAGTAACATTAGAGGACATATATTGTATTTAATTTCAAACAGTTGAACAACATACATATACATAGAAACTTCTGTTTTCATTTGAGGCTCCCCCCATTTGCATCCATATGCATTATAGAAAGCACAAAGGAAATTGCCCCAGTCACTGTAGGAACTGTATTTATTTAACGTGTTTGTCCTCTCCCACTTTTTAATGCTAATTACCATAGCTTTTATTAAATAAATTTCCCTTTTATTTGAAAGGGTAAAACATATAGAGGAAGAAAGGGACACTAGTCTCTTCTCTTTCTTCCCTGATCAAAGAGTAGATCAAGGAAGTATGCTATCAAATACATAGGTAAGATCTCAGGTTTTTCCTGTGTCTTCTAGTAAATGTTAAGGATCCTTTGTCTTTTATAATACGATAAAACACTATTTTTGAGTGAAAATGAACTTGAGGAATATTACAATTTTAAATGTGCTTTTTCTCTGCTTTTTCAGGAGCATGCCTTGCTGTCCCCCAGCTCTGGCAATTAATTGTGTTTTATGGGTTCTCTTCCAACACTTGAATTGCGTGTCACTCAAGGCTTTCTTTTCACCCTCAGATCTAGTCACATTGTATTTTTTTTAATGTTTTTGAGTACTCTTCTCTGTCCTTGACCCCTATCTTATTTCAACTAAGTATTTGGCTTAACTTGGGTATCACATTTCCTAGATGTCTCCCATTTTCTCATTTCTTCCTCTGCCTGTTATTTATTTATTTATTTATTTATTTATTTATTTATTTATTGAGACAGAGTTCAGACAGAGTTTCACTCTTGTTGCCCATGTTGGAATGCAATGGTGGGATTTCTGTTCACTGCAACTTCCGCCTCTCAGGTCAAGTGATTCTCCTGCCTCAGTCTCCCAAGTAGCTGGGATTACACCCAGCTAATTTTGTATTTTTAGTAGAGATAGGGTTTCAACATGTTGGCCAGGTTGGTCACAAACTCTTGACCTCAGGTGATTCACCCACCTCGGACTCCCATAGTGCTATTACAGGCATGAACCACCGTGTTCGGCCCCCTGTTCTCTTCTTTCTCTCTTGTCTTTATGTTTACTAACTTACAATTATGATTTACCAGTGCGAAACGTACCTAGAAACGATGCCTTTTGGTTCAGATAAATATTGTACAATAGTAAGTTGCACTAGTATTGTTTCTACCCCACATTTTAAAATTAAGGTACAAGTTTCATATAGAAAGTTTCATCTTTTGCAGTACAGTTATGCAAATTTGCACAAATGTGTATAGTCATCAAACTGTCACCATAATCAAGATAAAGACTAGTTTCATCATCTCAAGTATTTGTTCTTTTCTCTATTAAAGACAATTTTCACTGTACAGAGTTAGTTAAGGAAGACTTTATTCAAGATTTTTGCATGCAATAGGGTTAAAGACTACTGAATAGAAAGGAAAGATTGAACACAATTTCACTGAAACGAAAAGCAGAAAAGTTTATAAGAGCTGGAGTGAGCTAGTGGAAAAGTGCTGGAGGACATTAGGGGGAAAGTTGGTCAATGAGGTTGATCAATGTGATTGGGCTATCTGTGTTTGCTAATTGGTACTCAAGAAAGTTAGGCTCCTGCCCTCCTTCAGGGACTGGAAGATTGGAGCTCTATCTTTCTTGCTGATTACATTTCAAAGAAATAGCTCCCAGGTCCTTGAGAAAGATATTCTAGGTTGTAAAAATGGCAACAGGCTGCTAGGAGAGGATTTACATCTCAAAAGGACAGAGAAAGAATTTACAACAGCACCTTTTAAAAGTAAATGCTCTAAGAAAAAAGAAGCCTATAGTCAGGAAGAAATCAAACTAAAATTTAGTCAGGCTGAGGAGAATGTTAGGGTCTTCTGGTTAACTTTGTATAATCAACTGTCTCTACTCTAGGCCCCCAGGAATCACTGAGCTGTTTTGTGTTTCAGTAATTTTGCTTTCCCATGAATGTAATAGCAATGAAATCACATCGTCTATAGCCTTTGAATGCACGTTTTAAGCTCTCTATAAAGCATTTTAGATCCATGTGTGCTGCTAGGTATATCAGTAGTTTATTCCCTTTTTATTCTTGTGTAAAATTCTGTTGTATAGATTTACTATATTGTTTTTTACATGTCCCAGTTGAAGGACATTTGGGCCATTTCCAGATATGGGCAATTATAAATGAAGCTGCTTTAAATAATCACTTACATGTTTTTATGAGACCATAGATTTTTATTACAGTTTGGAAACCATAGATTTTATTTCAGTTGGGTAAATATCAAGGCATTAAATTGCTGGGTCATGTAATATGTTTAACTTTAAAAGAAAATCAAATTGTTTACCAAAGTGCTTTTATGTTTTGCATTTCCACCAGAAGTCTATTAGCTTTAATCACTATGCCTTCTTGAAAGGAGTTATTATTATTATTATTACTATTATTTTGAGATGGAGTCTGGCTTTGTCACCTAGGCTGGAGGCAGCGCTGCAATCTGCTCACTGCAACCTCTGCCTCCCAGGTTCAAGTGATTCTTCTGCCTCGGCCTCCCAAGTAGCTGGGATTACAGGCACCTGTCACCATGCCTGACTAATTTTTTTTTTTAATTAAAAACAAGGTTTCACCATGTTGGCCCAGCTGGTCTCAAACTCCTGACTTCAACTGATCCGCCCACCTTAGCCTCCCACAGTGCTGGGATTATAGATTTGTGCCACTGCACTCAACCTTTAGTATTTTTAACGTTTTACTTTATTTTTCTTCTTAGTCACTTTAATAAGTATTCATTTCTAAAGTGAACTACTATTGCTTTATTGGTGACTTATCTAAATTCTTCTCTAAGAATATTCAATACAACATTTTGGAATTTTTTTTCTACTTTCTCTATTGTCTTTATTTTCTCTGAGTTTTTTTTTTTCCCCATCCCTACTTCTCTTACCTTCCTCCACCCCATGTTCTTTCATGTTGTCTATTCATTCAGAGTGAAATAATAATCTAATTGGATAAAATTTCATGGTGCCTTGAAAGGGCAAAATAAATGCAAAACAATAACAAAGCTGAGAGGCTTATGCATTCCAGTTTCAGATCTTATTGCAAAGTATTTCTTACAAAATATACAAATTGAAACTCTGTTGCTGGTGTAAGTATAGACATATAAGTCACGGGAATTCAATGTACAGTGCAGAAATAAAGCAATTTATCTATTGCCAATAGATTTCAATAAGGGTATTAAAGCAATGTATTGACAAACAGCAGTCTCTTCAAGTAGTTCTCTAATAACTGGACATCCACATACAAAAGAATAAAGCTGGACTTCTACCTCATACTACATTATATATAAAAATGAAAAGTGAATGAGAGGACATAAATATGAGAGCCAAAATTGTAAATATCTTTGAAGAAGACAAAGTAGTAAATCTTCATGACCTTGGATCTGACAATGAGTTCAAAGCAAAAGCAACAAAAGATAAAATCTATTAATTGGATTTTATGAAACATGTTTATAGTTTTAAAAATAAAAATCTTTCAGACATACTTACATTTTTTATCTCTATTGAAATTATTCATTTGGTCATGTATGTTGCTCATCATTTTTAGAATTTAACATATTAACCATTAGCCATAGTTATGCTATTCTGATACTTCCAACATCTGGGTAATTCTGCATCTGGTTGTTTCACTTTCTTTGGCTCTTGACACTTCATTTTGTCTTTTTGATGTTTTCTATGTCTTAAATAATTTCTTGCTGGTTTTGTTAAAAAATAGTCTCCTTGTGTGGGATAGTAGAAACTGATGTATTTTATGCCTAGAAATGGGCATATCTTTCTGTTAAGGCCATTGGTATGGAGTACTTAGTCTAGGGAATAATGGAATTAGTTTGTTATGGGTATGGTTACTTTCAGTCCATCACATACTTTACATTCCTCTATTGTTATCTGGTGTTTATGATAGTAGTTGGTTGCCTAAGGATTTTTCTCAATGTTTTCCTACTCTCAGCATTAGGACTCTCCTTCTCCTTCTCCTCCTTCTCGTCTCCTTCTCATCCTCCTCCTCCTTCTCTTCCTCCTTCTCCTCCTCTTCTGCTTTTCTGCTTCCTCCTCCTCCTCCTTCTTCATCTTCCTCTTCCTCCTCTTCCTCTTCCTCTTCTTCTTCTTCATCTTCTTCTCCTCCTCCTCCTCTTCTTTCTCCTTCTCCTTCTCCTCCTTCTCCTTCTTCTCCTTCTCCTTCTCTTTCTCCTTCTTCTTCTTCCTCTCCTTTTCTCCTGATCTCAGACACAATCTGGCTCTATCTTCCTGCCCTTCTTACAACTGTTGATTGCTGTGATTCTAGTTGACACTTTTTGCCTATTTCAGAGGTTAGAAAAAGCTCCCTGTTGTTCAGATTAAGCGTCTTAGGCAGGCACTGTGTAACTGGGTTTTGAAGCTGAGGCTTCCTCAATGATCTTGCCATGACATTAGCAGTAAGTCTAAGAATAGCATTAATTTTCTCACTCAACCAAGGATAGGCAATTTTTTCCTTTTCTATCCCTATAGTTGCAATGTGTTTCCACTGTCCTAAAAGTGTAATAGTGTTAGCTTTTATGGAGATTAGCTTTTATGGAAGCAATAACATTAAGTTGAATAATTTTAAGATCTTGTCTTTCTCACTAGATAAATTAATCATCTAAAATGTCTTAAGAATCCATTATGATTTCAGTAATATGAGAAAACAAATCTAAAATTAAAATAATATAAATTATTTTTTCCAAAAAAATATTTCTTATCTGTTAAAATTTATATCCCACACTTCAAAACCAAATCTGTCTTGGCCTGGTGGTACATTCAGATATCCCATATAAAGTCTAAACTCATATTCATAATCACCATGGCATTATTTAGAAAAGCACTAGAGACACAGTTATATAGTATAATAGTAACACTAGATGTAGTATAATAGTTGGTGATGATGGCATTACACTGAGAGTGCTTCCCTATATAACTGGAGTATATTTTGCAGTGATTTAAAACCTAAAGATATTTATAGAATTTAAACACTGGTGACCAGCAGATCTGAGAAATGATGCCATAATATATTTGTTAAAAGCAGTTAAATATTTGACATCGTGGAAACTCACTCAATAGTCCCCAGTTTCCCCCTCCAATGAAGTAGAAGTCATAATTTGGAAATGAACAAACAATAAAGGAAACGGGTACTGGATCAACCTAGTCTAACAATACAGAAATTTTATCTTTTATGAGATTAATTTCCCAGGGATGCAGCCCAGTGATGTATTTCAGGAAGAATATATTGTTCCTTTAGAGAGAAGATGTGAGTGTACTCCTTAGTGATACTTAAATGATCTGCAACTTTGGGGATTCAGCAGTGACCAGGGTCTGCTACATCAAACAAATGCAAAAGCAAATTATTTTAGGTTTTAAATCAAGATGTTTTATCTGTTATTTAACAATGGCAAATCTTTATAAATTAGTAAATTATCCTGACTACATTTAATAATATAGCAATGAGTAAATTACCAGTCACTTCTAACCACAAAATCTTGTTTATTTCTTGTCAGTTTCATCAGCTACTTCAAATTGTTTTCTTCTTCTTTTTAGTACAAAATTGCCATGTACTTAAGATATTAAAAGATGTATCAAAATTGGTTCAGTGATTATGGAAAGCAGTTTGATGATTTCTCAAATAATTTAAAACAGAGCTACCATTCAACCCAGCCATTCCATTATTAGGTATATAACAAACTGTTATATATACCCAAAGAATAAACCGTTCTATCATAAAGACATATGCACCTGTATGTTCGTCACAACACTTTTCACAATAGAAAATACATAGAAATGACCTATATGCTCATCAAAGGTAGACTGGATTTTTAAAAAAGTGACATGCTGTGGAATCTTACATAGTCATAAAAAACATCAGATCATAACCTTTACAGAAACATGAATGGAGCCAAAGGCCATTGTCCTAAATGAACTAAGACAGAAACAGAAAACCAAATTCCATATGTTTTTATTAATAAAACTAAACAGTGTGTATATAAAACCATCAGATCCCATGAGAATGCACTCATTGTCACAAGAACAGCATGGGAGAAACCACTCCCATGACTCACTTGCTTCCACCTGGTCTTGCCCCTGACACATAGAGATTATAGGGATTACAGTTCCTGGTGAGATTTGGGTGGGGACACAGAGCCCTACCATAACAGTGCACGTAGACACTGAGGAGGCCTACTTGAGGGTACAGTATGGGAGGAGGGTGAGGATCAAAAAGTACCTGTTGGGTACTATGCTTGTTAATTGGATGATGAAATAATCTGTATACTAAACTTCTGTGACATGCAATTTAACTCTAAAACAAATCTGCACATATACCCATGAACCTTGAATTTTAAAAAATTAATATCAGCAAATGAGATAAAAATGTTAGTTCAAAAATATAAATTCTCATTAGTTTTTCACAGTAGCCATCTAATTGTGATTTGGGATATAGGACTAAATGTTTCTACTGCTACTCTCTTGTATTCAAAATTGATAATGTAAAGAAAAAGGAAAGTATGCTTACTACTTATTTCCTTAGAGCAAAGTTCTGCTGTAGGCATTCATTTGTCTTCATATAAATTGACCATGACACTGATAAATCTTTACATAAAAGAGTTTGAAGCAACAGTTCTAAAAACTATGATGGCCTACGCTGAGTAACATAATGAAAAAAATTGTATCTTTCAAAAGGCTGTACACACGTGCATAAAGACACTTTTAGATAATGCCTAAGGTAAGCAATATGAATTAATTATTTAAGTCATAGATCATGATTACATTTACGTTACCAAAGCTAAAAATATACCTTAATTAAATCTGGTTTCATTAGGCACATTTGTGCCTATAGGTAAGAGATGATACATTGAATTTTTATTAACATATGACATATTTATGAATTATTCCATATTGGAATTCTAGGCATATGAACACTTTCACATATTAATATTTAGACACTCACACACACATATACAATCACTGCTTAAATCTATAAATGTCCATTTTCATTCTAAATAGAATACAGATATTTAAACTCTCAACTTTTCATAACTGCAAAGCTTTACCTGTGTATTATCATTAATAGAAAAAGAAATGAACATTACATTATAAACATACAGTCTAGCAACAGCTCCATTAAAAAAGGAATACTTATGAGCAAGGCCCTAGCCTTATCTGATTCCTAAGGCTGAGCCATAAACTATTATATTACAGTGTTCTATTTATATTAACTCTAAGAGAAGAAATATCGGGCTATTTTGAGTCTTAAAAAAATTAATGATAGCCATTCCTTCCAGGTTCTTTCTTTATCTAATGCGAGAGAGAAGAAAGAAATGGCCACCAATCCAGTTAGTTTAGCCACTGGAAAATTACATTCACACCTCCTCTTTATAATCCCCACAGGATTTGTTATAAACTTAGTTTAGATGCCCATAAGTGTAAATGAACTTGAGTGAGCATTGTGACGTCTTCATTTGTCAAATTAATGGACCACCAACTTAGCAATCAGGAGATGGCCTGAAGAAAACAGGGCCCAGAAAAAACAAGTTTTCCTTTGTGATGAGGAGTAGAAATTCTGAACCCAGAAGACATATCTGCTTTTGGGGAAAGCACCAGAGTAATGATGCCTGAGAAATCAGTCGTAAGGCGACTTTTCAATGTAGGAGGAACATACCATGGAGGAAATAGAATTCATGATGAGTACACCATGTCTAATTTTATAGGAACTGTTTATTCTTCTTCTCTTTAGAGGTCTTCTGTACCTTCTGCGAGTTCCCTAATCTACACTAATCTAAATCCCTTTAGACCCAATTACATAGTTGCATCACAGAAAGAGCTACAAAATATTCCTCAGTCTTACACTCAGGAAACTTGAAAATGTATATGTACATGTAATGGCAACATTGTCCTGGTTAAGTCGTTCCCTTCACACTCTGTTGTGCTACCTTGAGCAGATTCAGAACTATTTCCCTTAGGAAAGTCCTGATTCTGTGTTCAGGATTCCTCCTACCCACCTTATTCAGTGAAAAAGCCTAGCCTCCAATTATAAAAAGAATAGAAATCATACCTTATAAGTGATTTGTTAATTTAATTTTTATTCAAACTCAGTCTAGTGTGGGACACTGATATCTGAAGCAGATAATCAATTTCAAGGCCATGAAAGTCAGTGATAATTTTTAAATGGATAAATTAAAAGTTAAACTTATAGCAGAAGTTTCAGACGGAATGCAGGGATCCTTCTGTACCATTTGTCCCAACCACAGCCCCAGATACTTCAAAGACTATTGAGATCTGTGTATTGTAGGTTTTCTGTCAAATAGTGACAGTATGCCTATCAACAACTGCTTTGAATCTCCAGCTATTTAATATCAGCTAATCTTAGCTGAAATACGTTATTTCAAAGGACTATTCTAAGGTATAAGTTAGCTATTCAATCCTTGATATACTTAGGCAAAATGATCTTACACATAACAAGTTGTCTTCAGAAAATCGCCCAACTACCTGTGTGTGTCTAGAACAGACCTTCCAAGCAGTATCCTGTGGCATACAAGGTGAGCTTCATGGGTTAGAAATAGAACAGCCAAAAAATATACAGTCCAATCTGAGACATATTCAAAAGTAAAAATAATGCCCAAATTATTGTTTTTTTAACAATATTGAAATGTGAGTTAATACAATATTTTATTTCATTCTCTATATATTTATTTTAAAAATAAATTATTTTCTGTATAATAAAAATACTATGTTGCCCCCACGCTGCTCTCATGATTATGAGTGAGTGTCACAAGATCTGATGGTTTTATAAACATCTGGCATTTCCCCTGCTGGCACTCATTCTTTCTCCTGCCACCCTGTGAAGAGATGCCTTCCACCATGATTGTTACGTTTTCTGAGGCCTCTCCAGCCATGTTAAACTGAGTCAATTAAACCTATTTTGCTTACCCAATGTTAGGTATTTCTGGGACTATTAAAATATCTTTATGTTTTAATTAATTTCTAAGTCATTTATATTTGTTGACAGTATTTATCTAACCAGTTTATTTTACACATGTTATCAATATCTTACTTTTTACTTACCTGTAATATTTATAAGTTGCATTTTATGGCTTATGTACTTGAAGAAAATGGCAATTTTCATAGATTCGTCTTAGTAAATACTGAGTGTTTACTCAGAAAATACTCAGTAAATACTGATACTGCTACTGATATGGTTTGGATCTGTGTCCCTACCCAAATCTCATCTTGAATGTGGAGGGTGAGACCTAGTGGGAGGTTATTGGATCATAGGGGTGGTTCGGTCATGCTGTTCTCTTGATAGTGAGTGAATTCTCACAAGACCTGATGGTTTAAAACTGTTTAACAGTTTCCCCCTTTCTCTATCTGTCTCTCTCCTGCTGCTATGCAAGACCTGTCTTGCTTCCCCTTTGCCTTCCACCATAATTGTAAGTTTCTTGAGGCCTCTCTAGCCATGTGGAACTGTCAGTCAATTCGACTTCTTTTATTTATAAATTACCTAGTCTTGAGTAGCTCTTTACAGCAGTGCAAAACAGACTAATACAGGTACTGATATACCTTGTAAGCTCAGATCAAATTCTGTTAAATAAGAAGCATTCTTAACTGTATTTTTTTATGTACAGAAGTTTCAGCCTAAATATCTTCTTAGCTATTATATTTTTGCCTTCAATCAGCATTCCCTGTTTGAGAAATTGTTTATTAAAACTCATATTAATTCATTGTTTCTTTATTGATTCTATTCAATGTTTTACCAAATTTAGATACTACCAAGGTATAGGCACTCTCAAAAGTATTAATTTTTCATAATATACCATATCAGAGTGAACCTCCTTAGGCTGCCTTTTCAGAACTATGCATTTAATCATAAATTTAATATTGCCTATTCAGCTGTATTAAAGATTGACCTAGAATGATCTTACCTATCGATATCTGTACCCTCCATCACATTTGCAAAGTCTTTTTTGATATGTAAAGTTACACAGTAACTGGCTCTAGGGGTCTGAGAGCTGATGTAATTGGGGGTCATTGCTCTACCACATACACGAAATTATAGACATCCATTGCTTAACTGTAAGGTTATATTCTGAGACATGCTTTGATATGTGACTTCACCCTTGTGGGAACATCATAGAGTATACTTACACACACCTATATAGTATAGTCTATTGCTCCTCAGCCAGAAACCTATACAGAATATTACAATTCTAAATACTGTAGGCAATTGTAACATAATGATAAGTGTTTGTGTATCTAAATATAGAAAAGATACAGTAAAAAGATGGTATATAACCTTTGTATATGCAGTCCACCATTGACTGAACTATCATCATGCAGTGGATGACTATGTTTTTATAAAAATGTTTATTTTTACGTATTAAATATTTTTTGTATGAAATATAGTAGATATAATTTTTTAAGATTTTTACTACAAGATAAAAGCAAGAAATGTATATTATCTAGATATCACAGCTGTGATAAAATTACTGTCATATTATCTGGAAAAAATTTAAGGACATGAATGTTAGTGATAAATTTTTAAGTGGGTAAATTAAAGTATGTTTTTTTACTCATTGCCACTTCAATATACTGAGTCTTGAATAATGTAAAGCTCCTTCCTCACCCCAAACTCTCTGAATTTTCTTTCAAATTCAGCAGGTCTAAATGCCTTTTATTCTTTTAGAAAATCTTTTTACAATAATTTTAATGGGATTTGGTCGGAGCAAAACTGTCAGTGCCAACAGTGTGTGAGGAGGGTTAAATCAGGGAACATACTCAACATTTCACAGCATTAAAGAAAAAAAGTTATGTTTATTACTTGATTGTGTACCTATCCAAGTAACATGGGTGATAGGGGAAGAAAAGAATTACTTAAAAATAAGAAATGGGAGACTCTTACAGAAAGTAATTTTTAATTAAGAGAATTGTGTTTATCAATTACTCTCTAGATCTGTTCAAGTGAAAATTTACTATATCTCTGGTCTAATAGGGTAGCCACCAGCAATAGGTGGCAATGTAGCACTTGAATTGTGGTTAGTGTGACTGAGGAAGTGAATTTTAATGGAATTTTTAAAAGTTTAATTATACATAGCCATGTACATCATGGCCACTATTTGGGGCAGTGCAGCTCTATTTAAAGAATCAGAAAAAGTTATATTTAATACTTGTATTTTAAAAATATTTAATGTATATTTTATAGAGCTTTAGGCTAAGTATATATGTCTTTTTAATGCAGGCTAGGATATAGAATTTTGTCATTCAGAAAAATTAAAATCACATTTAAAATCACAACAGAAATATATAATAGCAACCAACTTCATCAAGCGTATCATACTTTCCTTTTTTATTTCTTGCAATTTTAATGTCTTCTTTTCGAGTTAATGTAAACATTTTCTTAAGAAAATGGAAGATGAACCTCAGCAACAATATAAATTGTTCAAATGCTTCAGGCTCAAATGCTTCAGGAATGAAAACAAAGCAAAGCAAAGCAAAGCAAAACAACACAAAAAAGCCTCTTATAAATAAAAGTTAAAACCATTAAACGTTTATCCATAAAGCTGATTCACGTACTTTATCCGC
>CAUYLG010033967.1:0-42345 GCA_963573385.1 Cacajao melanocephalus
GGATTATAAATCATTCTATTATAAAGACACATGCACACATATGTTCACTGCAGCACTGTTTACAATAGCAAAGACCTGGAACCAACCCAAATGTCCATCGATGATAGACTGGACAAGGAAAAGGAAAATGTGGCACATATACACCTCGGAATACGATACAGCCATAAAAAACTATGAGTTTGTGTCCTTTGCAGGGACATGGGTGAATCTGGAAACCATCATTCTCGGCAAACTGACACAAGAACAGAAAATCAAACACTGCATGTTCTCACTCATAGGCGGGTGTTGAACAATGAGAACATATGGACACAGGGAGGGGAGCATCACACACTGGGGTCTGTTGTTGGGAGCCAAGGGAGGGATGGCGGGGGTGTGGGGAAGTCAGGGAGGGATAACATGGGGAGAAATGTCAGATGTAGGTGACAGGGGGAGGACAGTAAACAACATTGCCATGTATGTACCTATGCTGATCTGCACATGTACTCCAGAACCTAAAGTACAATAAAAAAAAAAAAGAAATAAAACCAAGCACTAGAACTATATTATTAATGCAAGAAGTGTTTGCCTGGGATTGGATGCGCAAAAATGTCATTAAAACAAAATACCACAAATGTTTCACAATATGCCCAGCTCAAAGGTCCACCCCTAAATTGTCCTTGGGAGCTCTTGAAGCCTTAAGAGACAACTCAGGAAAGGGGCGAGGCAGCCTGTTCTGATGCTTGGACGTCTTACAACGGAGACTCTCAGTATTATTTTCTAAGCAATCTTAATCTCTCAAGAGAACACGGAATAGACTATTTCTATAATGGCAGATCTTACAAAAGAGAAGCAGCTTCCCCAAAACATGCCTGTGCCCAGTCACAGAGACCAAGCATCAAAATCACCTGCAGGGATATCCGTAAGTCGCTCTCACACACATGTTGACATTTGTATGAATTCAATGTACAGTAAATACTCCTTCGAGGGTCTCTTATGGACAAGACTTCGAGAGAAGAATATGATACATTTGGCCCCAAGGAACTCATCATCTAGTCCATGGTGTGTGGTGATGGGAATGCAGGTGCCAGGTGCTATGAACTGAACTGTGTCACCCCCAAAATTTATATGCTAAACCCCGGGTACCTCAGAATGTTTTTGGGGACAGGGCCTTTAAAGAGGCGATCAAGTTAAAATGAAGCCATCAGGGTGGACCTGAATCTTATCTGGTGTCCTTACAGGAAGACGAGATTAGGACAGGGAGAGACCAGCGATGCAGGAGCCCAGAAGAGAGGCTGTGCAAGGGTGCAGCGAGAACATGCCATCCACAAGCCAAGGAGAGAGGCCTCAGGAAAAACCACCTGCTGCCACTGTGCACTCAGAGTAAACTCAGCATGATCTCAGAGTTCTAGACTCCAGAACTGGGAAAACATATGAACCACCTAGTCTGTGGTATTTTGTTATGGCGGCTCCAGCAAACTAACACACCTATATGTAAATCTACAACTACCAAGCAACACATGAAAAATTGAGGGGTGTGGCAACAACAAGCAAGCAACAAAACAGAACCTCCTTTGAAACCAGCTCTACACAAGGAACATCACCTTTCCCTAGGTATGACTTTCATCCAATTCACTTTGATTAATGATAGCTACCATTTAGTGAGCCCTTTTTATGTGCCAGGCACTGAATTAAGCACTTTTCATGCATTCACTTACTCAACCTTCACTGCAACTATGTGAGATCACTGCCATTGTTATTCCTAATGGATACATGTGGACATTAAAACAGAGGTGAATTTTGACCTTTGCTGAATTCAGATGGCTACAACAGGTGGAACTGGAGTTCAAGTCCAAGGAGTGCAAATCTAGAATCCTGACTCAGAACCACTGTGGATACTGCATGATACTCTTACATTCTCTAGTAAAGGGTTCAATGTGAACTTTAGTCCAGAAAAGCATACCATTCAACACCTTCAACAAATAAAGAATGCGACAGTTAGAAAGAGACTATGCAACATTTCCTAACTACATTTCACCTTTGTTTCACTGCATTTGTGTAGCAAATATTCTATGAAACAGAATTTCTTAATTATTGATCTCGTTATGTCTTTACAAGCACTGTAATTATACCACGTGGTGTGGGAGTCACTCCACTGAATAAAAGAGACTGAAGTTAACAGTCTTGAAGAGAAGAAATAAGAGAACACTATCCACCATAAAAAGATCAGGTAGGTAGGAAAGTCAGTGTCTAGACTACCTGCCAGCTTCTTTTCCACCCCTCCACATGGCTGCATGGCTGCCACCACTTCCTAATGGGAAGCTTTTCAGAATACAGATAACACCCTCACTCTCCTGCCTCTCCCCTCCCCAGTATTTTTATTTAGTAGATGTGGTACGGGCCTAGAAAGTTATTCTGGAAAGTTTAAGAATGATTCCAATTCTCTGCCAGCTTTAAGAACCATAATAATATTGACCAAAATTATAGGTTTTCCAGGACACTCCAAGCTTTGATAATTTTGTGCTGACAGTTACTAAATCATGTGATCTAAATTAGGGTTGGAAATTCCCCCATTTCTATTCCCATGCAGACTTACCCTTGCCCACTTCCAAAGCAACCTAGACATTGGAACTACTCTATAACCTCACTGCTCTTTCCCTCACTCACTCAAAGTACTTTTATCTAGTACAAAGGTGCTAGATGTTGACCTGATTGAAGTTGAGCTGTTAAGAGGTAACTGAAGCTTCAGCTAAATGCCAGGGGGTAACATTGTCTGGGGAAATTGTTCACCAATAGATCTCCGTTGCTCCTGATGTACTCCAAATTATTTTTAGTTTAAGCCTTTCATAAAGTTGTACAAAGAGGCTTTATTCATAAAACAGTAGCTTTGGTTGGCCTCCCACATCGTGGAAGGAAATGTAATATAGTAATTAAGTAAGCGGATATGTTATTATTGCAAATGTCAAGTTCATTGTACCAGATGTTTCAACTGAAGATCACTACCCATTAAAATCAAACAACCAATAGGCCCTGAACTCACCATCTGATTTAATGCGTCAACTTCAATGCTCAAGAGAGTCAATCACAACTGTCTTCCATGTAATTGTCTTAAAATTATTACATAACAAAGAACCCGATCTCAATTCTTATCACCTGCTACTCATAATTAAAATGTGAATGAGGGCTAATGACAGTCACAGTTACGGGGTATAAAATGCACTATAAAATACCCTTATAATTTTGTGTATCTTGTTGGAGGAATCCTTTTTCTTCCCCAAAAAGATGGCATTATTATTAAGAAAAATGATTCAAAATGTGAAATAAGTAAAAAAAAAAAATAATTGATGTGTTCATGTCATGCTAGAGCATAAGCCCGCTAAATCTCCTCTGACTCTCGAGAGAAATGTAACTTGGTTAAACTGAATACATTTTTTATTCATCTGGGCCCAGGTATTTTACACCTTTTAGTTTGGGATATATATGTTTACATACATATATATACACCAATGTGATAAAATAAGATGACAAATACTTTTACCAAGTTAAAAAGTTTTATTATCTGGTAGGACATTAGCCACTATAACATCTATATCTTTTCGATTTTATTTCAGTGTTTCTTTCTGATCTGACTATAGAAAATTCCCACTTTCATTTCTTTTGAACCAGTTTCGTCATCCTGCTCATTCCCTCATTAGTAGTCACATAGATCTCATGAAAATAACTACAGTATCCCATTAGAAAAATATCTGCTACTAGTCAGGGTAGTAAGTATTAAGTATTCTTACATTAAAAACTAAGAATATGTTAGGTCTTACATAAAAACTGGGTTTAGAACTAAAATAATATTTTAGCTCTTACGTAAGAATATGTTTATTCTTACATAAAAACTAAGAATACCAAGTTGCAACAATTATCAGAAAAAGGTAATATGCAAATCCCACTAAAATTTCCCAACTATATTCAGAAAACAAAAAATAAGTGACTGCTTAGGTGAAAATAAGACTTCCCCAAGAATGTCTGACAAAGTTGTATCGGGAACATTTTGAAAAAATGGGTTAATTCAAAGAAGCACTCACAAAATGCCCTCAATATGATTTTGAGAGGAATTATTACAAGTGGTTAAGTATTCTTGAAAGCCAGGTTTAGGGTACATCTCTAAAGCAGAATAGGTGGTTTTGAAATTACTAGGTCATTAAAGGCCTTTAAATCACTACGTTCTATCCATAATTCGCAAATGTACCACCAACTTGCACTAAGGAAAGACAGTGAGAAACAACAAGGTCTTGTGGGAGCAATTTAGGAATGCAGAGTTGACTATAAAGTCCTAGGCATGTTGGCAAACACACTTAGGAGTGGAAAGCTTATTTTTTGGCAAAGATTCCATAGATCACTATTTATAATGTTAGCATCATTTAAATAATCTGGAAGCTTCTGAAGCTCATGTCTCATCTTCGCCATGGACATAATCACATATTCTTACTCTAAGCATCTCTTATTTATTCTACTTGCTTCTCACTTCATAAATGATTTATTATAATAAATTCTATGCCTCTTCCTTTCCTTCTTCTTCACCTCACTTCCCAGCTTTTCTTCTGCCTTCTTCCTCTCCAATCCTCCTCTTCCACACCTGCCTCTCTGGCTTCCCCTATCTCTCTGACACTATTCTCTCCAACCACACACAGGCTCCCTGGGTTTCTTTCACAAATAAAGGAATGATTTGCATGGATGTGGTAATGTGCATCTGCTTTTGTGGTCTACCTTCCATTCCTCCTTTCTTCTGGGAATAGTTAACTCCCTTCCTTCTTTTCTTTTGTATTTTCTTTTTTTATAGACACCATCTCATTCTATTGCCCAGGCTGGAGTGCAGTGGCACAATCACAGCTCATGACAACCTTAAACTCCTGGGCTTCGGAGATCCTTCTGCCTCAACCTCCTGAGTAGCTGGAACTACATGTGTGCTCTACCATGCCTGGCTAATTTTTTTTTTTAGATGGGGGTCTCACTATGTTGCCCAGGCTGGTCTCAAGCTCCCGGTTTAACGTGATCCTGCAGCCTTGGCCTCACAAAATGCTGGCATTACAGGTGTGTACCACCATGCCCAGCCCCCTCTTTCTTTTCTGTAGCTCACCCCCACCCTCACATCATGCACTTTAGCATGAATATCAATAGGGGTTGAACCACATGAAATTGTCAATTTTGTAGGTCAAATATGATAGAATATTAGCAAATAGAATCATGAGGTTGAACATATATTATTCTTTTAATAACACTAATGTATTCAATATTTTATCAAGCATATAAAGTTTTATTACTAGTTATGAATTTAATATTTACCTCTTTCAAATCCAAGCAGAAAATATTTGGTTTGCTTAAACTACATTATGTAGGACGAAATTAACAGCTCAACTGGGATTCTCAACACACTGACTAGAAACAGCTTTTAGAGAAGATAATTCAAAGATGAATTTAAAATCAATCCCACAGCTAGTAAAGCCAACTTCTTTACCAAGTAGTTCAGTCATATGGGACCAAGGGACTCAGTGTGACATTTTCTTTTCACAGGATATGTGCAACCATGCTGCTTTAAAGGGAAGAAATAAGATAAGCTGATTTTATTTCCACCAGTGAAAAAAGTTTTCAATACAGCAGCTTTCTTTGACTCAGCATGGCTAACAAAATAACATTATCAATGAAAATAAAATAATAGATCAGCTATACAATCTAGGCATTTTTGTTTTCAGAGGCCCTCCCTAACATTTCTCTTTAGAGAACTGTGAATGCCTGGTTCCTGCGAAAGAAAACCACCCTGCTGTTTTTTCTCCTCCTGCTGAGAGACTTGCAAAGAATAAATTGTTTTTTTCCAGCTGGAAATCAATTGGTTTGAGGACTGCTCTGGCCCCTAGGAAGTTTTCTTTGCCCCCATGGGGGGAAGAGATCCTCAGTGCCCCTCCCGGACCAGACTTTGCCCCCATTGGATAGTTTCCAAAGCTGAAACCTGAAACAGACGAAAAAGCATATCCAAAAAAGGTGCCACTGAAGGACAGCTAACTATCCAAACGGCAAGTCCAGACCCTCCATCTCGCTGGGTCTCCTCCTGCCTCCCGTGGGAAAGGAGGGGAAGAGTACCCTTTCCAATTTGGCTCCTGATTGAAAGCAAGGGCTGTGGCTGTCGTCTTTGCTGAAAAGCCTCCTTTTGTTTTTCTTTTCTACTGTCAGGAAGCCTGCCTCAGAGTGTACCATGCATACCAATGAGGAGAGAGGAGAACAGAGGTGATTGAAAGTGAAGATAATTTTTCCCTGTCATTTGCAGGGTGCTCCTCGAATCATGCCCTCTTTGTGATTCCATTTCAAAACACATTCTTGCCAGTTCCCAGCCAGGAGGCCTTTCCTTTGTGATCTGTGCTACTATCATGGAGTTCAGCTTCTGTTATCACCTGAAGAGCTGAAAAGCGTTCAGATTCAAGGAAGCCTCTCCTCTGCCCAAATCAGCAGCATTTAATACTCATGAGGATGAGGATTGAGACAGGGAAGAAAGCTGACAGGGAGAAGAGTGGCAGAGAGGGAGGAAATGATACTCAGCTTATTTTGCTGTTGAACTGAATAAAGCTGAAAACAACTATTTCTGGTTTCTCTCTTTAAATCTTGGGGTGTAGGATACAGAGTCATACAAAAATGAAAACGAGAGGAATGAACATTTTTATCCAGTCCTTTGTGGTTTCACAGTGATCTGCCTACAGCAACACATTATTTTAAACTACAATAATCTATTTAAAGAGAAAGACAGTGAAATTTACTTTTAAAAATGTTATATTGCAGGGATGTTTGTTCTGGTTTTGTTTTGTTTTTGTTTTTGTTTTTGTTTTTCTGGAGACAGAGTCTCGCTCTGTCCCCCAGGCTGGAGTGCAGTGGTGCGATCTCAGCTCACTGCAACCTCCGGCTCACGGGCTCCAGCAATTCTCCTGCCTCAGCCTCCTGAGTAGCTGGGACTACAGGCATAAGCCGCCACGCCTAGCTAATTTTTTGTATTTTAGTAGAGACAGCATTTCACCATGTTCCCAGGCTTGTTTTGACTTCTGAGCTCAGGAAATCCGCCTGCCTCCGCGTCCCAAAGTTCTGTGATAACAGGTGTGAGCCGCCCCACCCAGCCTGAAGGGATGTTTTAAAAGATAAAAATTAAATGGCAACTCAAAAAATATTTGTCAGGCATTCAAAAATGTATTTCAAGACAAGGATTTGAACCTTACTTTACAAGAAGTGACTAGGTTAATTAGGAAAATAAAATACCTCCTGAAAACAGTAGTAAACTTTGAGATATATCTGTAGCTGTTAAACCAGAATGACTATTAATCACTAACAAATTTACTTTCTAGACAAAAGATGGACCACTTAGACAGAACAGTATAAGAAACGAGGAATTTTAAATTAAGCTTACATCATGTAACAGATGTTAGGTTTTCTCCTCTACCCCAAGGAGGGCTGTAATACCGTTTGAGATGACAGTTGTCAACTGTGCATTCTGTGTAATAAATTACAGAAGCAAAAACATAGTATTAT
The DNA here is from genome assembly GCA_963573385.1 of Cacajao melanocephalus. NCBI lineage: Eukaryota > Metazoa > Chordata > Mammalia > Primates > Pitheciidae > Cacajao > Cacajao melanocephalus. The sequence continues at coordinate 7,531 of CAUYLG010033967.1, forward strand.
TATTTAATGATCCCTTTTAAATATCACTATCATTTAAATACTACCTGTAAGAAAAATTGTATAAATTTGGCAAGGAAAAATACACAATCCAGAAAAAAATTATAGTGATCAGGTTTTTCTTTGAATACAGTTATCATTTTAAAAAATCCCTTATCACCTTTATTAACTATAATTATTAGGAGACAGGAGACAAATATATCCATTGAAGCAAACTGAGTTTCTTTCAAGGGCCACCATCTTTTTCCTCTAACCTCTTCCGGCCCACATCCCCCACCTCACCCCACTACATTTAAGTTACTTTAAAAACACCGAAAATGTTTCCTATGTTAGGAATTTGAATCTGTCAACCCTGACACTTGCTTAGACCCTGGTGCTCCCTTTGCTTTAAACAAAGTGTCCGCCTATTGAGAAAAAAATTTCTCATAAAGAAAACCATAGTATTCCTTTGTTCACAGCGGAGATGCATTTTTTTTCTGACTCGGAAAACAACAATCACAGAAAGAAGGCAGTTTACAAAATGACATCTTAAATTTTGTTAAAAACAGAAGAGTAAGTTGAATCTACTAAAAGTAACACTGCTACACATGATTTACAGTCGTTAACGTTACTGCCATGATAATGGAACAATAAATGACATGCCAAGGGATTCAACGTACATTTCTGGAGTTGAACTCCACAAAGCAAATTGCTGAACTTGGGTCATGTCCTGCCGTGAGGAGGGCGGGTCTAGAGCAGGTCTCAATCTAGAAGGTATCTGGACCCAGAATTCTAGGGTACAATGAATAACAATAAAAAACAAAGATGGCATCCACAGGAAGTGGGGACTACGGCAGTCACTGTGGACTCCTACACCACTACCTCTCTTTGCTATAAAAACCTATTCTTCATGGCAATCCAGTATATATTCAAACAAGCAGAAGAAGGGGATAAGGACTACTCAACTAATTTACAGTATCTTACTGTCCATAGAATTCCAGCAATAATAAGAAAAGTTCCATCTCCTTGGTCTTGAATGTCTTCAATGGAAACAATTTCCCTTCCCACCACTACAAATGTGTACAATGGCACATTAGATACAACTGTGCTTTCTGGAAACTGATAATTGACAGCTCTTCAAGCTCAACTGTAAGTTAAATTTTATTGCTTATCTTTTATTACATCCCCAACAAGAAAAAAATTGAGCTTGAGAACTGTACGCTTAAAACTGTATGCTTAAAACTTGTATAAGAAATACGGATATCTGTATTTGGATTACATTTGTATAGATGGGATATACAAAGGTACAGACATTACAGGACTAAAAAAAAGAGTCAACTTGTTTTGCATTAAAACATTTTCTTTTAAAACCTTCAAAACAGTAAGAGACTAGTGGTCTCTTAAACACAGTTTAATAAATTTATCTCTGGCAATATATTTTGATGTGTGTTTGATAAACCTGATACCATGAAAACATTAAAAGAATGTCTGGAATGTTTCATTTCTTAAGCAAAAGTTTCTTAAATATAAAAATTTGGGGATTCTTTTGTGCAGTAAAAGGTAAAACCAGTTTGGTCTATAGCCCATGTCAAAATAAATACTTCAACATTTCGGGCCTATAAAATTGGCTTTAAAAGACTGAAAACTCTCTGTACAGTCTGTTTATTTTTTGTTTTTCTCAGTCCTTAATATCCTGGAGTCAGAACAAATGAAGAAGCCCCATCAGCTTCAGAGCACGACACACAGCTTGCAAGAGTAAATGATTTATGGAGCCACAGGCATGAGTTATGAGGGAGCGGTCTACACATTCGTGCTGTGTAGCTTTGGTGGGGGAAAGAGACAAATGAGATTCTTGAAAGGTTTGTGAAATACAGAAAGAAAGGAAAGAGAAAAAAGTTAATAAGCTCCCTCAGATAGTAACTAATTAGATAGCAAGGGATCACTGACAAAATGAAACAAGAACAAAAGGCAACCAAAGTTGGTTTAGGGCCAAACATTATCTGTATTTTCACTTTGGGATCCCCACCCATTTCCTTTTTTCCATTTCACTCAAAAAACTGTTGTGCAAATCACCATTCTATTGTGTTCTAACCTTGTTACTATTTTCACTGGATTTTGTTCAACTTATGAATTAAATTAAAATTTCTAATATTTCCACTCATGTTACCCTTTCACGTTTTTTGCCTAAAGGAGTAGACCATAGACATCACCTGTTAGTTTCATCTAGTCTCGAATTTGCACTTGGAACTTCAAGATGGGAGTTAGAGAGAAAGCAGAGACACAGCCAGGCTGCTATGCTGGGCCCTGGGAGCAATGTCAAACTCAAGACTGCAGATATAGGCCGGGCACGGTGGCTCATGCCTGTAGTCCCAGCACTTTGGGAGGCTGAGGCAAGCAGATTGCTTGAGGTCAGGAGTTTGAGACCAGCCTGGCCAACATGGCGAAACCCTGTCTCTACTAAAAATATAAAAATCAGCTGGGTGTGGTGGCGGGTGCCTGTAATCCCAGCTACTTGGTAGGCTGAGGCAGGAGAATTACTTGAACCTAGGAGGTAGAGGTTGCAGTGAGTTGAAATCATGCCACTGCACTCCAGCCTGGGCAACACAGTGAGACTCTGCCTCAATAACAACAACAAAAAAGATTTCAGATACAGAGCTGCTGGCTTTAGGAAATGCGCAGAACTTATTGCTCCATAATATAAACAAAACTTTAAAAGGGTGATGATGGATTCTAGATGACTCTTGCTTTTATCTTAAGCCAATTTAATTTCTGTGACAGATAAGGACAAGCAGGTTTGAAGGGCTGTTAGGACAAGGCATCATTGTCTAGAGGCGATATGATGGCCATAAGGAATAGAAAGTGCTGAATCTTTGAAGTTTTAAAATAATGCTATCTACGGATGAAATAAAAGAATCAGAATGGAAAGTGTAAAGATGATATAGTATATACATACATATAGATAGATAGATAGATAGATAGATAGACATAGAGAGAGAGAGACCATTCTTAAAACTGTTCATCATTGATGTCCACCTATTAATTAGGCTGCCTTACAAAGGAATGGATTTTCTATCACTGGAGGCATTGCATGTTTTTATAACTTGTTCCCAAACTTATGATCTTACAGAGCAGTAAAATTTCTGTTCTTGTATTTAAGAAAATAAAGGATATCTGAATCTAAGGAATAGTTAAAATTTTCACTTATTTCTGAGAGATGGCAAAATGCTAATAAACAACACCTCTTCAAAAACAATAGGATTCTACTTCCTTCACTTCCAGATGTTTTGGAAATCAAGGATGTGGCAGAGCCATCAATGCCAGATGCACCTTGCCGGCAACCCCAAGTAATGGATTTAGTGTAGCTGCAATTGCCTGTGCCTATGCAAAAATAGCCAACTGCAGAAAGGTATTTGGACTGGTAACACTACAACTGTTTAAATTTTGACAGGAGTGTCATACCACTTTTGTCTGTTTAAATGTATTCAAACAGAAGACATGATGGGGCACCGAAATGAAGCACGTGCGTGGAGGCAATCAAGTATCACAGTGCAGGGAACGAATTCAATAAAGGCAGCTGAAAAAAACTGCCAAATCTGCAAAAGGCAGAAGAAGTTCATGTGAAGAATAGCATTCATGTATCTAAATATCTTTATGGCAAAAGCTTCCTACTTTAAGAGTAGCTGTTAAGAGGTAATGAAGAAGTTAAGAAGGCTGGGCATAGTGGCTCAGCCATGTAATCCCAGCACTTTGGGAGGCCGAGGCAGGCAGAGCACAAGGTTAAGAGATTGAGACCAGCCTGGCCAACATGGTGAAACCCCATCTTTACTAGAAATACAAAAATAAGCTGTGCGTGGTGGTGCACGCCTGTAATCCCAGCTACTCAGGAGGCTGAGGCAGGAGAATCGCTTGAACCCAAGAGGAAGGTTGCAGTGAGCCAAGATTGTGCCACTGCATCCAGCCTGGAGATAGAGTGAGACTCCATCTCAAAAAAAAAAAAAAAAAAAAGTTAAGAAAAACCTCAAATTTAAATAGAGGAATGTATTTTTAGAATATATTATTCAGAATATTCTGACAAATGAAAGGTCCTCATAGGTAACACTCAGAAACACTGGTTAATGGGCATCTTTCCATTTGAAAGACTGCAAAACGCTGAATTCTGTGGTTTGGTGCACTGAATTTTAATCAAGCTGTGATGTCTTTAAATGGGGCATGCCACCTCCAGTTCTCAATGGCCCCACCACTTTCCAGTATTTGCCCTCCAATATCATGCGTTAAAACACTTGCCTGGTACCTGTGGAGATTTGTGCTAATGCCCCTTGGTTTCCATTAATACCACTGCCATAAAAACAACAAAATTGTTGAGGGTTAGTATTTGCACATTCTGTCCTATTTTCCTAAATTATTTATTTTTTAAATACTCATTTAAGTGCTTTCCATATTTTCCCACCATGTGAACCCACCAGACCCCACCCCTACCTGGTGACATTCAAGATAATCACAGTAGAGCAGCTTTAGCTGTGGAGAAGTCTTTCCTTTGCTAAGAGGTGGTAAAGGCGGTTAATTACTCTGATCAAGTCTATTCGGTCTGTGCCAAGAAGAAAATTATGTTTCTGGAGGTAGGGTGGAAGCACAGTCACTGGATTTGCTTCCTTCTCCTTTCCATATGCTTTAAAAGTTTCTGAGTAAGTATATTTTATTTGGAAGCATTCTGATAAATTCAATTAAACCTGCTGCCAGGCTGTAAGAATTTTGCTGTGTGTAGTTTGTGGGCAGTACATCAATCAATTTTTCCTACAAGTTTTGGTTTCTAGACTTTACCTTTAATTAAATAAAAAAGTGTATTGACCATATTCTCTAATTTATTTATTTATTTATTTATTTACTTTCTGCTCTTCTTAACAATTTGCCTACTTACTAAGACAGGGTTGAGGATAATATTTTACATTTCTACAAAGCATCTTACCTCATTTTTCTATTTATAAAATGACAATTTGAGTAAAGATGTGCCATCCTTAGGTTCTGTACATAGAAAATACACTAAAATGAATCAACTTAATAATCAAAGAAATTTTTTATGTAAAAATGGATGACAGCATGTTTGAAATACATGGTTCAGTCTTACAACTAAACACAAAGCAGTTCTCTGAACTAAACAGCTGTTTTAAATCTATAGATCTTCTGCTCCAGCATCCTAACAGCTGGAGGAAATTACAGTCCAGAGAGACATGTGCATAATTTGAATTAAACAGATGTGGGCTACGAAGACAATCAAACAACTCAGGGTAATAAATGCAAACAATATTACTGAAACTCCAAGGAATTTGTATTTACGTATTTATTTTCATAATGGTGGAAAATGTGACCATAATTGTGATACAAACTACCCACCCATCCTAGTAAAAAGTCATGACATTTTTTTTGGAGTCCAAAAGCAAACATGCCAAATTCTGCATCAAAGCCAGGACAGGACCATCTCTGTACTTTTCCATTTGCAACACTCCTATGCCACGTGTTGACTGTGAGCCACAAATCACTGCCTTTCCTGCCCCCAGCAGCCGGGCACCCCCTGCGGGGATCTGCATCCCACAAAACATGCCAGGCCACTCATCCCAGCACATGCTGGCAGCTGTGGGGGAAGAAGACTGAGGAAGAGTGAGAGATGACCAGAAGCTGAAAGGAGACATTTGTACAGTAGGAAAAGAGTACCTTAAATGTCATTTTCCGATTCAAAATATGTGTGACCCACTTTAATGAGCAAAATCCTGCATTTAAAGCCACAAGTAGTTCAAGTAAGGAAGGCCAGATGGTGCCCTTTGAAGTTAAAGCGCTCTCAAATGGAACATACCAGGGAACCTCCCTGTGCCCGACTGTAACAACATTTCTCCCAGATTATGTCTGTTAACTTTTATGGCTTTTGGTTTCTAGCTCAGTTTAGGAAAGTGTTTACAGGTCTTCAGTTGAGAAACTGAGAGTTAGTATTTATTCACATGGTAAGTATTCCAAGATCCAAATGTGAAAGTGCTCATCATATTTCTTACACACCATCACCTTCATAGACTTTTCAATACTCTGTCAACTTTTGATTACTGATATGAAACAAAATAAATACAGACAAGCATTTAGAAAACAGCCTGGCAGTTCCACAAACAGTTAAACATTTCACCACATGATCCAGCAATTCTACTCTAGGTATATGCCCAAGAGCAGTAAAAGCACTCCCCCACATGATAGCGTGTGCACAAATATTCATGGCAGCATCATTCATCATACTTAACAAGTAAAAACAAAAATTTTATTTGTCCATTTATTAGTTGATGTCTATCAACTAATAAATGGACAAATAAAATATGCAACATACATATAATGGAATATTATTTGGCAATAAAAATGAAGTGCCGGTTCATACTATGACATAGATGAACCTTGAAAACATTATACTAAGTGAAAGAAGGCAGTCATGAAAAAAATACATATTATGTAATTCCATTTATATGAAATGTCCTGAATGCATGAATCCACAGAGACAGAAAATTAAAGGTTACCAGGAACCAAGAAAAGGGAATGATTGCTACTGAGTATGAGGCTTTCTTTTGGGGTAGATGAAAATGTTCTGAAACTGATTACGGTGAAAACTCTGCCAAGGTACTAAAAACCATAGAATGGTACACTTAAATGCATGAACTGTATAGCATCTGGACTGTATATCAACAAAGTGGCCAGTACTCATAGCGTTTGGAGAACAAGAATTGAAGAGTGTTCCTGGAGCTTCAGATATAGGCTCCACAAAAATGTGAGCAAGAGAGAGGGAGAGACAGAGTGTGTGTGTGTGTGTGTGTGTTGGGAGGGGATGGTTGGGACCTGTAGAAAACACCCATTAGGAGGGCAGAGGGACCCAGTGGCTGATGGTGCGCACGGTTCCTGCACATTCATTAAGGAATCCAAGCACATCCAGGGCACACCTGCCTGCATCAGGGGAGCTGCAGGGAGGGCTCCTGTTAGCAGACCACTGCAGCCCCCCAAAAGCCCCTCCTCAGGAGGAGGGGAGGGAGAAGCCAGCTAGAATCATCTGCGAGGGCGTGGGGCACCAGGACAAGGACCCACCCTGTACCCAAACTACCTGTTCCTCCCCAATCCCGCCCCAAACCCTGGAGGTGTCGCAAACTGGGAAGCAGGCGCAAGGGAGCATGCAGGTAGACAAGGCAGAGAACCAGAAACAAAGCCCATTCCTTCCTTAGACTCCAGGCAGAAGTAGGTGCAAGTTGGGGGTGGGAGGGGTGGGGAGGGGCATTGGTAAGAAGATCTAACATCAAATTAAATCCGACGTTTGTATTATTGTCTTGGCTTGGATGTTCTAATTACATCCTTAAAGCTATGTCTGTGACTTCAAGTGCCTGTAGGGAAGTTTGTTAAAGAGTGAGTAAAAATGTCAGGGGACCTGTCTGAGTTTCCATCCAGAAACAGGGGAAAATTACTCTTTCTCAACAAAGAGATAGAGACGAAAATAGTTTCATTCTGATTATGTTGCAAGGTGTTCTTCCACTTTATCATGCGTGAAGAATAATAACAGCTAAAATCAACTGAGCTTAAAAAGACTGTATATATATGTGCTCAGTCCTCACAAAAACCCTATGAGGTGTATAAGTAAATAAATGTACAAGAATAAGACATTTACTATTCTCATGCACAGATGAAGAAACTGAGGCACACTAAGGTTGACTGGCTTCCTTGGGCTGCATGGCCAGCAGGTGCAGGTCACAAGTTGGAACCCAGGAAGTTGGTTCTGCACTGCAGCCCAGTCCTAGCCCTGGAACTCCACAGTGCCCACAACGCTCCCAAGTCAAATATACGATGGAGGATCTATGGGAGGTGAGGGTAGGGGGATTTTACTTTTTTAAAAATGTTTTTTGGTATTTGAAGTATTCTCATATAAATATCTATGACCTATAATGACAGAGAGAGAAAGAGACAGAGAGAAAGAGAGAGAACCATTTTTACACAGTTGCTGGACCAGGGATTATTTTGCACAATATGAAATAATTACTTATTACCATCCCTCCTGATTTCAGAAAATTTTAGAAAATTACAGTGGAAAGCAGCAGCCCCTAACCTTTCTGATGCCAGGGACTGGTTTCATGAAAGTCAATTTCTCCACAGACTGGGGCAGGGTGATGGTTTCAGGATGATTCAAGCACATTACATTTATTGTGTACTTTATTTCTATTATTTGTACATTGTAATATATAATGAAATAATTATACAACTCACCATAATGTAGAATCCGTGGGAGCTGTGAGCTTGTTTTCCTGCAACTAGGTGGTCCCACTTGGGGGTGATGGGCAACAATGACAGATCATCAGGCATTAGATTCTCATAAGGAGCATGTAACCTAGATTCCTCACGTGCACGTTTCAGAATGGGGGTGGGGAGATGGTTGACCCCTGGTCTAAAGGATTATGTTTAAAATGCTGTAGTGTGAGACTAAAATTTTAGGCACAAATTTAATCACATGGAATCCTTTGTCTTTCGTTAGTTAAAAGGTTGTCCTGCTGCCATCTTAGAATGGCTGCAGGTTGGAAAATCTGTGTCCTCAGGTTTCAAGTCTGAGCATGCAGAACAGTGCCCTGGAGAGCAGCAAACAATGCAGATGGCCTGCATCCAGCCAGCAGAGTCAGGGAGATTTCAGGGGAGCCTATGCCCTGTGGAACTCATAAAACTGCATTTATAACAATCTCCATTCCCATCTCCCTATCTTCCCATCTCCATTCCAGGAGATTCAGATATAGAGAGCCCATGGAAAATGTTCTGAGGTATTATTTTTAAAAGCTAACATCCAAAAATACTAAAATAAATTAAAATTTAGGGATGAATGAAGGGCTTGTAACTATGACACTGTAGCTCTGAGACATAAAAAGTGTAAGAAGTGAAATTATTACCCACTAAGAGATAAGCAGGAAAAAAATGGGAACACTTTGATAGTTTTAACTGTGTACCTCTTTTCTAGAGCCAGAAAAATCAGCAGCGGTTGGAATTCTAGTAACAATCCAGTATTAGTCTTCTACTTATGTACGCCCCTCTCCTATTATCAAATTTAAAAAAACCAGAACAGCAAACCTAAACAAAGCTATATGATCTAGCTGAAGGGAAAACTGAGCTCAAATGCCTTATGCCTGCCCCAACAGAGACCAGCATTGCACTTACACATCCTCCCTGCGAGGACACGCTTGCCAGCCACAGCCCATCACTGCTTTCTTATAGCCCAAACTCATGTCCAGAGAGAGTCTCCTTAACAGACCTCCAGGTAATCTTTAAAGATTGAGAGAAAACATGCTTACTTGGAAGTTTTATTAATGACCCTTCATTAGGAAGGAAGTCAGAGGCACCTGCATGCCTGCTTTGTGCCCGGCACTCTCTGGGTACTTGCCTAACATTATTTTATTTACCCTCACAGCACCATGAAGATCAGATGCTATCCTGATTTTTATTATCCATGTCCTCTGTAGTAAAGAATCCAAGCTGTAAGAACATTAATTTACCTGCCATCCTGTGCAACACAGATGATGGAGCTAAGACCCAGGGTGGTGTCCTGGAGACTTTTAACTTTTCCTTTGATATTTCGGTTTCTTTTAATTTAGTTACATGAAATGTTAACTTGTTATGTACTCTTAGTTCATTTCGGTTTATTTTATTTGTAATTAGAAATGATACAATATGGCACCTTTTCACTTAGTCCATCTATTCTTATCATTGTGTATTAACTTAGGATATCTAGCTACTCATTAACAAATGTCTACCAAATTACTTCACGGCCTTGCTAAATACTATAAATAAACAGGAGAAGAACAATATGCTATAGTAAAACAGAGAAAGTATATTGCAAACAAGGAGAATCAAGTAAGTAAGGCAAAGACACTAAAGAATTCATGAACATCATTACATAATGTTGACCAGCAACTATTAATATAATGTAATATGAAATAGGAATGCAAAGGTATTGACTTAAGGAGCTACAAAATTAAGAGATATTCTACTAAACTATTAGAATATCTACTCTATTATAAAATAAAAAATAAGGTAATAAGTTAAATAGGAAGTAGTATCTAATTTCAGCAAGGAAAACTTATCTTCAAGTTTAGGTGAGGTCCTTAATTACAATTAACTATCAAATACGGCTGCTCTGGGATCCATAATTTGAGCTGTGCAGCAGTTCATGGTTTGCCACTGGGAATTCTTTAGTCTTGTCGAGGAAAGATTTTTAATCTGCACAATGGAAACAGTTACTAAAACATTGTATGTGTATGTTTTACTTGCTAATTTTGAAGAGTTCTAGAGTTCCATTATCATATTTTCTGAGTTATTTAGTGTTAGCATCAAAGTATATCTAGAAAGTAGGGATACTTATTAATATTTCTTTAACCAAATTCTTCCCATAAAAACTTTTGGTCCAAATGCCATTTTTGCTAGAAAAATTTACCTGCCCCTAGTATACAGCAGTAACATTGCTGTCAAGCCAGTGATGCATCACTGATAGAAATACATTGGCTACAGCATAAAATAGCATCACATGGTAGTTTTTATGCCAGTGCACATGAGCTGACAGCCTTACTTGGGTCTTGCAGGTAGAGCTCTCACAGGGCAGGGAAGGTCCAGAATACAGCAGGTTTGACTGCACATCACAATTTTAGTGATACTTTAAAAAAAATGACTTTGGGTCTGAGAGTTCTTTACGAGTAAGAACCGGGAATAATTGGGAGTGCTCAGGTATCCGCTACTTTTAAAAATGGCTTATAGGACATTAAGAGTCACAAGAAGGAAAGTAAAAACGATTATTCTTCTAGTCTCTTTCTGGATTCATTGCTTTCATTGCTTCTATAATACATATCAATATTACAAAGTAATCTGAATTGGGATAGACAATCATTTCCCTTATATATATGACTGTAACTGAATACAGACATTGCCCCAACCATCCTAGTGTTACATTCATAGATCCTCTAGGATTCCATCTGCACCTTCACAACCAAGTATTTACAGATGTCTGGCTTTATATATGTACACATCCATAACTAAAACTGAGTGTTGAGGTAATGGGTAACATGGAGACAACAGAGAGTGATTAACTCTGGCCATGATGAAAATGGCAGATTTAAGATGGAAATTATACTAGGAAATTCACCAATCCTAGAAATACAGTCTGCCTTCCTCCCTCCCTCCCACCCATCCTCCTTCCTCCCCTTCTTCTCTTTCATTTTTTATTTCTTTCGTAAGATATCTAGACCATGTTTAGGTGCTATATAACCCAGGGACAATCTTCAACTTCATTGTGTGAGATTTTATTCATGATTGCCTTAACACACACAACGACAGGGAGTAGGAGAAACCCCATTTGAATATATAATCTGCTGACTGTGATGCAAATGTCAGTATCTGTGGTCTATCTGCAGTTACAACCCACTGCTTTCCTCTACTCTCATATCACTTAGAGGTGAATTTCCAATTCTAGGAACTGGTCCTCATCAGAAATTTATGAAGACTTCGAGATGTTAAATCAATTCAGCCAGTCCTACATGGTACCTTATAGATGAAACCATTAATTATACTAAATAACATCTATTCATTTATTCAGCAAATATTTATCCAGTGCCCACCTACTGGATAGAAATCATCACTCTGGGTGTTTAGATGAATGCCTACTAACAAAGGTGATGGTTATGCTATTCTAAAAGTGATGAATTTGAGATACAAAATAGTTCTGTAATTTTATTTTATTTTTTTTAGGTGAAGTCTCACTCTGTCACCCAGGCTGGAGTGCAGTTGCACAGTCTTGGCTCACTGCAACCTGCACTTCCCGGGTTCAAGTGATTCTCCTGCCCCAGCCTCCCAAGTAACTGGGACTACAGCCATGCACCACCACACCCAGCTAATTTTTATATTTTTAGTAGAGGTGGGGTTTCACCATGCTGGTTAGGCTGGTCTCGAACTCCTGACCTCAGGTGACCTGACCGCCTTGGCCTCCCGAGGTGCTGGGATTACAAGTGTGAGCCACCACACTCAGCCCAATAGTTGTGTTTTTAAATTTTAAGTATAAAATTTAGACTTCTGTTTTGTCGAATCTTTCAACTACATGCTACAAAACAAGAAGTTCTAAATTAAATACAATAATGCCTCGTTCATCTATCCAAAAAAGTTAAGAAAATCCATAGAGTGGCAAAGAACAAGCAAAAATGCCAAAAAGTGAAGTGTGACCCTACTAGAATGGCCAAAGACCAAAGCAATGACACCACCAACTGTTGGTGTTGGTGAGGATGTGGAACAACATGAACGCTAACTCATTGCTTGTGAGAATGCAAAATGGCACAGCCACTTTGGAAGATGGTTTGGCAAAACTAAACACTCTTACCAGGTGACACAGCAAGAGCATTCTTCTGTATTTACCCAAATGAACTGAACATTTATTTCCACACAAAAACCTACACACAGATGTTTATAGTAGCTTTGTTCATAATTGCCAAAGTCTGGAAGCAACCAGCATGTCCTCAGAGGGTGAACAGATAAATAAACTGTGGTGCATTCAGACAATGAAACACCATTCAGTGCAAAAAAGATTCATGTGACCAAGCCATGAAAGATACAAAAGAAACTTAAATGCATATACTAAGTAAAAGAAGGCAATAAGAAGAAGCTGCTTTATGATTCTATCTATAGGACATTCTGGAAAAGGCAAAACTTTGAAGAATGTAAACAGATCAGTGGTTGCCTGGGGCAGAGGGAAGAAAAGGGTGAATAGGTAGAGCACAGGAAATCTCTAAAGCAGTGAAAAGACTGCATAATACTGTAGTGTTGGATCCAAGTCACTAGACATTTGTCCAGACCCTAGAATGTACAACACTAAGAGTGAATCCTAATGTAGACAATTGACTTTGAGTGATAATGATGTGTCAAGGATCAGTTGTAAGAAATGCACCACTGGGGGGTGGGGGTGGGAATGTTGACAGTGGGGAGGTTGTGTCTAAGTGGGGGAATGGAGTTGAGAATTTTCCATAATTTCCACACAATTTTGCTGTGAACCCAGAACCACTCTAAAAAAACAAGTTTCATTAGTGAAAAAGCAAAAGCAAAATGAGCACACAGGGAAATTGCTGCTTTCAAGGTTCGTGGTTCACAGCCACATAGGAGATGGGTGTCTTAGCCTCATGTAAGGTAAAGAATTAGAACTAAAATGTAGAATGGAGTCCAAGAAAGGTGGACTAGGAAAAAAAAATCTACTCATCAGAACAGGTAGTAGAGAAGAAAAGGGTGGACTAGAAAAAATAATTTACCCATCAGAACAGGTAGTAGAGAAGAAAGCTTACTGATCTGATACTAGACCTTACATTTGATGGTTTGTAACCAGAGATCTGCTCTTCCTTCAATAAATGGGTCAAACTTATACAGTCCATTTCCCACAACACTGAAAACTAAACATAAAAAAGTATTTACACACTCCATGGCAGAGATAAGCCTAAAACTATGGTGAAGAGACACACTGCCAGCTTGCCACAAAGCAGCCCCACAAAACCCAAGAACTCAAATTCTATCACATAAATCTTGTGAAAATATAATCTTCAAAGGGAGAGAAGCAATACACCCAATCACCATCATAATTAGTTACCCAAGAACCTTAGACACAGAATTTTGTATAGATACTATTGTTACTATTTTTCAAATGATTAAAAGCTTAAAGGAAGAACTTTGAAATCTAAGACAAGAGCAGGATTCCATCAGAAAAGTCAGTGACATTGGAAAAAGAATCAAATAGAATACCCATAAATTAAATATCCATTATTTGAATACCAGTGGGAATGCAAAATGGCCCAAAAATGGTACAACTAAGAATATACAACTAAGGATGAAAGAAAGATGTAGTTAAATTCCCTGGAATGCAGCACAAACAGAAAAAGCGATTTAAAAAAAACTCAGAGAAGAAGTAAGAGGTACTGAAAAAAGGAATCAAAAAGCCAACATATAATGAACTAGTATTCTAGAATTAGAGGAAAATACAGAAGGAAGAGAGACAATATTTGATGACACTGGTGTATATTTTTCTAGAACCAATGAAAGATATGAATGTTCTCATACAAGAATTGCAGTGAATACGGAAAGAAAGCCAAAGCTGGACCCATGTATATGATAACCTCAAAGATGAGAAATGATTACTAAAGCTGTAAGAGAAACAGATTACCTCCAAAACTACTGCAATTAGACTAACAGCATACTCATCAGTAGCAAAGATAAAAGCTATATGCTATGTCTTTAAAGGGCTGCAAGAGAATAATCTCAATATAGTATTATCTTTCATATAATTCAGAAAATCAGACAAGTTGTTCCTGAAGAACAAAAAGCTGGGTGATGTGAAAAGCCTTGTCAGATATCACAGATTATCAGATTATAGCAATTACGACAATGCGGTATTGGTGCAGGGACAGACAAAGAGACAAACAACAGAGTAGAGGGTCCAAAATAGATCCAGGTGTACACAGAAACCTGATATATGCCAAAGGTGACCTTACAAGACATGACTATTCAACCATGGGAATAAGGAACGGGTGATCCCTATGAAAAAAATACAATAAAACTGGATCTTGCTTGGACAACACACATACACAAAGAAATTCCAGTTGTTAAAGATCTATACTTTAAAACTAAAATGTTTTTTTCTGAGATAAGGATTGGCTCTGTCACCCATGCCGGAGTGCAGTGGCACAATCTCAGCTCACTACAACCTCTGCCTCCTGGGCTCAAGCCATCCTCCCACCTCATCCTCCCAAGTAGCTGGGACTACAGGTACATCAGCATGCCCGGCTAATTTTTGTATTTTTTTGTATACACGGGTTTTGCCATGTTGCCCATGCTGGTGTTGAACTCCTGAGCTCAAGGGATCCACCCACCTCGGCCTCCCAAAGTGCTGGGATTACAGGCATGAGCCACGGTGCCCAACCAAAAACCAAAACTTTGAAATGTATACAAAAATATTTTTTAAAAAAATATTGAAGGCCACATATAGGAAAACTTTCTTACATGAGACACAGAAAATACAAATCATAAACAAAGATGAAGTAAGTTTTCCACATTAAAGTGGGAAATCTTATATATCCAATAACAGCATCAACGTTAAGGAGACAAACAGAGGCTGGCAGATATTTGTAACCTACGTTACCCCCAAAATACTAGTATACATTGTGCATTAAAAATAATTCACAGTTTAAAGCCATAACAGGCCCATGCCCACCTCGGCCTCCTAAAATGCAAGCCCAGCCTGGGAGGAGAAATAGTCCCTAGCACCCTTACCTCTCTGATTACAGTTGTTAAAGGTTAGAAGCAAGCCAGTGACTCTGGTCTGCCTGAACATGTGAATCTAGTGACTGAGCAATCTGGAGTTTGTCCTAGTGTCCAAAATCTGAGCCAGACACTAATTGTGTGAACATCCCCCAAACCCCCGTGATTGGAAATAAATACATATTGGGAACTTCAAAAAAAAAAGAATTGGACCAAAGTATACTAAATGTTGAGAAGACAAAATGAAAATTACCAGTAAATGTGAAAAGATGCTTAAATGACTAGTAATTAGAAAAATGCAAGTTAAATCTACAATGACAGTAAAGTTTACACCAGTCAGACTCAAAATTTAAAAGTCTGAAAATAGGCCAGGAGCAGTGACTCACGCCTGTAATCCCAGCATTTTTGGAGGCCGAGGCAGGCGGATCACCTGAGGTCAGGAGTTCAAGATCAGCCTGACTAACATGGAGAAAACCCGTCTCTACTTAAAAAAAAAAAAAAAAAAAAAAAAAAGACAAAATTAGCTGGGCGTGATGGCACATGCCTGTAATTCCAGCTACTCCGGAAGCTAAGGCAGGAGAATTGCTTGAACCTGGGAGACCGAGGTTGCGGTGAGCTGAGATACCGCCATTGCACTGCGGTCTGGGTAACAAGAGCGAAACTCCATCTCAAAAAAAGGAAAGTCTGAAAATGTTAAACATTGGCAAGGATGTGAATAATTGGGAGTTTAAATTGTTACAATCACCTAGTAGAGCAATTATTTAATATCTGTTAATAGTAAAGCTGAAGGTTTTGATGCACAAATACCACACCTAGAATTGGTCTAGAGAAACTCTTACACCTATGCACAAGGAGACTTGTGTAAGAAAGTTCAATGCAGCACTATTGGTGAAGCAAAAAATTTAGAAACAAATGAAATTCCAATAGCATGAGAATAAATCCATTGTGATGTCACACAGTGGAATGCTGTTCATTAGTGAACACAGATGACCTACTGCTATATCCGGTAACACACATTAATCTCAAAACATGGTTGAACAAATATGTTTGGCTGCATAAGATAGGTCACATAGTATCATTAATTTAAAGTTTAAATGCATGCAAATTAGTAGTATTCCATATTACTTATAGGCTGGTAAATAAATATGTTTTTTAAAGTATAAAAACATAGTTGATAATGACAAATCCCAAATTCAGGATAACACTTACCTCTGTAGAGAAGGAAGAAAGGGAACAGAATCAGAGAGAAGTGCATTCAGGGCTTCAGTGTGAGTTGTAATTGTTTTCTTAAGCTGAATGGTGGGCCTACTAGTATTCGTCACATAATTCCCACATTCTTTTCTATCCCTGGTGTTTTACAATAACAATTACAAATACGTATCTCCCTACAAAGTTTATACAATGGTTTATATATAATTCATCCAACTTTGACTTGTAATGGAAATTTGACTTGCACAGGAAATCAAGATTGCTAATGTCAGACTTGCAAAAGAACAAGCATGCTAATCAAATTCAAAGTCACTAATGCAATTTCCATGTATTTCTATTACAGTTCTCTATTTAGATTCTACATCTAACCTCGTCTTGACTGAGAATGTATGTGTATATTCTCAAATAAGCTTTATCTGAACAATGTGTCTTACTATATATTATTTGGTAGCACCAGGTATCAAACATTGAGTCTCAAATTTATATTTCTGTTCCATTCTACCTTCAACAACAGACAGATAAACAAACTTCCTACAGGGGATCGCCACCTAAAATTTACTTGAAACCTTAAACCTCTCAAATAAAGTTTATTTGAACTGCCCCCTCCCACAATAACACATTCTTCTTTTTCTTCCACTCTCCCCTATGCCTGGTGGCATCAATATCTAACAAGTGTTCTGTATCTCACATAGCCAAGTATCTATGTGTCATATTTCAGTTTTCTCTTTCCCTTCCATCCCACAATGAGTACATCAGCTAATCCTGTTGACACAACCTCTAAAGCATCACAAAACTCTGTGTTTCCCTCCAATACACCTTCTAGTAGCCTAGTGAAGCCCCATGTTCTCTCCCCCAACCCCAAGATTAGCCTCCCAATTAGCCTCCTTGCTTCCACCAACTTCCAGCCATGTTTACCTTCCTTATGGCCTAGGTCCTTCACTCAGCTGCTCCCTCTCTGTGGAATGCTGGCTCCTTTAGCTTTCAGCTCAAACCTCACCCTCCAAGAGAAGCTTTTCCTAAATTTCCAATATAAGGTAGTGTCACCAGTCCTCAGTCTATTTTACTTAATTCCAAGCACTTGTCAACTAACTGAAATTTACCATTGGTATTGCTTTACTTGCTTTAACCCTTAGGATTGTGTTTGGCTGCATGTACCAGAACACGGACTAAAGAAGTATAATCAAATTGGGGTTTATTTTTCACACATAACAAGAAATCTAGGCAAAAGCTGTCCAGGGCTGGCCAGGGGCTCTGAGATGCCCTCAGCAACACAAGTTTCTTCTATCATTCTTCTCCATCCTTTTAGCATGTGGCTTTTATCTTCATGGCATTCTGATTAAAAGCATTAATAATCTTCTCACACATGGAATGTAGTCTTCACAAAGAAAAGGGACCTTGCCTGTCTTACCCATCACCAGAAGAATGACAGGTCCTGTGTTAACAGCTTGATCCATATTTGTCTAATTACTACAGACCAGTGAAAGGGGAATTCAAGAGTCCTCAACCTAGGCATCACTCCTGTATCCTGGTAGTCCTGCACAACTGCCATGCCTACAGTTTCATTGGCTCTGGAGAGTCTACCCGGGATTTCTCTTCTCATGAGGCCCTGGCCTCCATGGCCTTCTTTATTGCCCCTGTTTTAGTCCAGGGATTCATCTCACGCTGCAGTCTAAGTAGCCCACCATCTGCCTCATTTTTCCTGCCACCTTGTCACACCCACCACACAAACGATCATATTCACCTCTACAACTCTTGCATTTTCTTACTGTCTGCACCCAAATAGAAACCTCCATAAAAGCGGGGATGCACCTGTCCTGCTTACCATTGCTCTCCAGCCATAGGAACCAGGAGTGCCTGCTGTAGGGGAGACACTTGGGAAATATTTATTAAAAGAAGCCAAGGAAGCATCTAAATTCCTGAGGATTATATGCAAAGCCCCTCTGCATTTGACTCAGTCCATCCTCTTCCTGGTGTCACCTTCCTCATTCTTACTTTTGCCCTTATTCAGTCACTGCAAATACGTGTAATTCTAAAGTGTTCCCAGACCTGTGCATCTTTTCATATTTTATAATATCTGCAAAAAATATTCCTTCCTTTTAAAAACAGGAAACTTCTATATATCTCTTAATTCTCTGTTTATGATTCTCCTCGGCTTAGAGGCCTCACTGACTCTGCCAATGAGAGCAGATGGGACCTCCTGGACACAGCACTTCGATGATGATGATGATAAAATCGTAACGCGAGCAACTGACATTGTGGGGTGTTGCAACGTAGCATTTATGGGTGGGTGACTCATTTAAGCCTTGTAGCAAACCCATGAGGAGGTAGGTAACACCATTTTTTCTCATTTTAGGAGAGGAACTGAGGCACAGACATTAACTAATGCACCAAAGTTCAAAACGGCATAAGCTACATGGCAACCCTTCTGGTCCACCTCCTAACCCGTGCACTATGACTTGTGTACACATTTGTACACTGTGACCTGTAAGGTTGGAAGGTTGTTGGGAGCCTTATTTGTGACACAAAAAGGGTTTCCAATAAAAGAGTGTTGAGTGAATGGATTTTAAAATAATCGGCTGTGTAACTACAGAATGGGGAAACTGGCTTACATATATGTATCTTATAAAAACAGAGTAGAGGTTTACATGAACTGTATAGCTCTCTAAGCCATATCATTGATCCTAAAAATAAAATATGGGCCACATTAATAGGCAGATTATATCAAGGGACATATAGTACTTCCAGCATAGATCAGGCCACTTTGAGAATCCAGTGTTGTCCTCTCTCTTTAGAAAAGACCAAATGGAGTTTGTCCAAAGTAGGTAAAGCATACGGCTGCAAAATAGGAAGAGAAATAACTGAAGGGCATATGGATTATCTTCAAATATCTGAAAAAGTGTTATGAACGAGAATTTCTTCTGATTTAAAAGGCCAGAACAAATCTAAAGGTGGAAGAACAATGTGCTGAGAAAAGAAAGCAAATTCCCATGGTGCGCTGAGCCCACTCAGGCTGCCTCCTAAGAATGGCCAGGGAACACCTCTTCCCAACTCTGCCTTCATTGCTATTATGTCGGTCCCTAAAAAAAGACAGGGCTGGCAGGTTTTGCAAGGAAACTCCGAAGTGACAACCAGAGCTTTGTATTTACAGAGAGCCAGTGTACCTGCTTACCACTGCATTTGTCCCAACGATCTGCTTTAAAAAAAGAGGACCTGGTTGTGTTGTGGAGAATGGATAGTAGTTCAGCCTTGGAGAGAACGAAGAGTAGTTGGGAACGCCAGAGAGTGAGAGATGACTTCGTAAGCAATATATATATATATATATCATCAATGCATACAGAAACCTAATGAGGGGCCAATGTGATAGGCAAAATGGTGTCACTCCTTTACATTTAGTTATTTTTAAATTTATTTTTCTAGGAAGCATCTGTAAAAACACTAATGTAAAACTATAAGTAAAACACTCTTTATAGGTAAAACTCATTTATTTAAAGAAACAGACTGATATTTTTATAGTTCTCTCATCAATCTCTTCCATTAAAAACAAAATAATAAAAGGAAATTGCCAATCATTTTGAATAAAAGATGGTCCACTAGATTCCTCCACCAGAGGAAAGAATTAAAAATACCAAGTCAAGCAGGAAACCCTAAAAAATTATCAACAAATGTTATTATTCAAATTCATGATGCAAAATTTATAGGTATGTTTTCTAATCAGACCAAGACTTCAAAATAATTAGTGAATTTATTGTCACTTTCAAAAAATAATACCCTTGATATTTAATTTCCAATAGTATGGTTTTAATAAACTGAAATGAATCATTAGAAAAATTTCCCCTTTATCATAACTGATTAAGTCTATTTTAAAGCTTATATGACCTCTTCAGGGAAATTTTAAAAAATTTCAAACTGTTTATATCAGTGAGTAGGACCGAATAACCAATGTATGATTGGTTAAATCTGATACATATTTCCCCCCTAAAACAATGCCATGGAGTTGAAGGCAAAGAATAGAAATGAACTCACCAGCTATATATAATATTATATGACACAAGTAATATTAAAGATTGACATATAAGAAATCAAACTTGGCCGAATGCGATGGTTCATGCCTCTAATCCCAGCGCTTTGGGAGGCCGAGGTGGGCAAACTGTAAGGTCAGGAGATCAAGACCATCCTGGCTAACATGGTGAAACTCCGTCTTTACTAAAAATACAAAAAATAGCTGGGTGTGGTGGCACGCACCTGTAATCCCAGCTACTAGGGAGGCTGAGGCAGGAGAATCTCTTGTACCAAGAGGCGGAGATTGCAGTGAGCTGAGATTGCACCACTGCACTCCAGCCTGGCGACAGAGCGAGAGTCCATCTTAAAAAAGAAAGAAAGAAACCAACCTTTTCCTTTTAAAGCCATCAAAACAAACACAAACACAAAAAGATTAATATCTATTTAATCTGCAAGGCTAAAGCCACATAACTAGCTTTAAACTGACTACAAAATGACATATTATGTAAATTCAAAACCTTCATTCTGCTTATAAATTACAAAGGCAAAAGTATAATTATTTAAGTGGGTCTTAGAATGTATTTTCAGAGTGCTTCCTGATCCTCTTGCCCTCTATTCTACATTCAACTGACTCATAAACTCTTAGGAGAAATCTCAAATTACTTCATGCCCTTTGTTAAACAGATTTTGAACAGTAAGTACTCTTGCAAAATTGCTCTCCCAAATAAAATTTCATATACAGATATATTCAGTACATTAAAAAAGTAAACTCCATTAGAATAGGATATGTTACTTTCTTAAGATAACTGTTTATTATAAGACTTAAGTCAAAGGAGTTACCACAAATACATGCTAGTCTCAGGTTAGTTTAAGCGTGGAACAGGCAAATCTGTCCCCTTTTGGAATGTTTTAAAATGGAATAAATTGTGGGATTAATTTACTACACATCACAAATAAAAGGTTTATCTTTTCTTTTGTGAATTATTCATCAAATTAAACTAATAACAGTTTAAAATTTGCTTATGTGTCAGTCCTTTGTAGGCAAAATTTCATATAATACTCAAAACAACCATACAAAAATATAGGCATTATTAGTATCTACATTTTATAGATCAGAAAAATAAAGACTGGAGAACTTAAATGACTTTTCCTTCCCAGAGTGTCTGACTTTTGAGTGATTCATATCTACTGTACTTCATTATAACAATGTATTTGAAAGTCTAGTCGAATTCTAAGTGCTTTCATCTAGCATATGACATTCTTGAAGTTTTGACTTCTCATTTATATACAGCAATAAGCACATGTGTAGGATGGCCTCATAAAACTCCTTTGGAATGACAAAACATATAAAAGGTTTTAGGCTCCTACAAGAACAGCATTGATCTCAATGTTCCGCAAAATGAGAAGAACTGACTCCAAGGTTCAAAACAGGTTAATGGAGGAAGCAGATATTAACTACTTCAGCAAGTTCCGAAGTTCTTAGTATCCAAGGTTTAAATACCACTAGAACGATCTTAAACAAATGTTTGTGTTTATTTCCTCTCTTTTCTGAACAATGTTTTTGATGAATTATGCATAGATGGAATGCCAACACACAGACTCAATTCCCTTTGAAATATGTAAGTCTATAAAAATGAGCAGAAAATATCCTTGCCAAACCTGCACTGAGTTTTCAAATCCCAAATATTTGAAATTGAGTTTGTGATGTACTTAAAACACAAACATCAGTAGGTTCTCACATTCCTCATTTCTCCCTCTAACGTCAGAATATTCGATTAATTTAAAAGGCAGAGCTCTATGCCATAATTAGTCTACATATTAAATCTTATCTGAGTGACACCTCTAAATGCAAAGTGACCAGAATAAATAATAAGACAGGAAACATTTCATGCAAAATAAAATTCAACGACACAACAAAATCTTCAACGCAATGCAGTTTACACAAGTATACCCACGAAAATGATAACTTTTCTCAAGAAACGCATTCCCCAAATGAATGTGTGCTTGTCATGTACAAAAGGCTAAAACATTTTTTCAAATCCAAAAACAATTGATACTAGAGCACTATACTGACATCAACTTTATAAATCATGGGCTTGCACAACAGTTCAATAAACACTTGATATTTGCCTCCATTCAAATGAGTCATCCTCTGACTTAGCACATGGCCAAAGAAAGATCTTTCGGCATATCCTTCTGTGCCTTGGAAAAGCTGCTATGGCAATCTTCACTTACCTAATGTTAGTTTCAGTTAATTTAACTTGTACTACTCAATTGTTTGAGAATTTTTTATTTTTATCAAAATTAAACCTAATATTTGGGGAAAAAAAAAGTTAACACAACATATTAGACTAGAAAAAGTAAAACTCTCCTATTCCCATTTAATTTCATTTTCTGTGTCTTATGGGCTTCACTAAAGTTACACTTGAACATAAACTATTATAACATAAATTACCATATCCCACACATTTAACTTTATCTGTCATTTAACTTATTATAGAAAATAAAAGCTGGAGTAAATACTTAATAATGTTAACGTATTAGTTAAAGCTATGTCTCAAGCCCACATATAAATAGAAAATGAAGGAGCATACATACTCCCGTATGTATTCATCATTGGTGATTTTGGTGTATAAGCTTCAAAGAGGTTTCCCATATACAATCATACTGTTCCTTGACAGTAATCTTGGGCTTGTCACAACGACTTGGTAAAAAGGGAAAAAAGTAAAGATGGAATTTCAGTAAATCATCTTTTGGTTCAGAGCTTTTGGGTGTATAGACACAACCTCTCATTTCTTAAATTTTTCCCCTAAAGGATGATGACTGTATTAAGCAAATCTCAGATAACATCAGGTCAATTGGATGATGGGATCTTAGTCTATTAATAAAGACAACAGAATATTTGAAACTAGGACTTTAGTTAACAGTACCACAATTTCACAGTGTGTAATCTCTTCTCTGCCATTTATCAGGTTTCCTGTACCCTAATAAGATGCATCCTATGTTAAGAGTTTGGGGATTGGATTGCTGCAGAGTCTCACCCTCTCACACATTGCTTGCCTTGGAATATGAGCATAATCACATGGAAACATCTGTGAGATGTGAGCTTCTTAAATGAATCCACAGACTATATATCTTCAGTTGCTTATAAGCTAAAAGAATCTCAGCTTTTCTTTCTTTAAGTCTATCCTGATCTATGGCAATCCTCAGAGATGTTCTGTAAGTCCACAGGGACACAACAATGTCAAGAATTCCTTTCGAAAGAAAAATAACATTTCTGAGAGTTCTGAATTATGCAAAGAGGTAAGGAATTCAGAGACACTTTCTGACTGACACATAGAAGCAACCAGACACAAATAGATAAAATAAATGTCTTCCTGAAGTGAGCATTTGCTCTGTACAGATGATTATCCTTTGATTCCGGACTCTGACACTTAGCACTTACTAGTTCATATAATAATGTACCAGTTCTTTGGAGGAACTCAAGAGGATATGTACATTTGCCTAAATAAAGGGGGTCAGCAGTAAGTTCCATCTGCAAGGCCACCCTGCAGACGGAAGATACTTGTATCAGTCCTGTAGTGACTAAGGATCTCATGTACATGACCAATCTCTTACATAGAAAGAAATCACTGTACGACTGTGCTCTGGGCAGAATGGTATTTAGCCTGGCCTCCTTTTATCTTTTAATCTGTTAAAATAGGAATTATATTGGTAATTTGCAGAACTCATTTATATACAAACAAAAAAACATGGTGGAAATACAATCAATGCTCTAAATGGATACTAGCCTCTTTCTGTTTTATAGTCAATAGAGAAGGCAATCTCACTAAAAATATAAAAATTAGCTGGGTGTGGTGGTACATGCCTGAAATCCCAGCTACTTGGGAGGTTGAGGTGGGAGAATCACTTGAACCTGGGAGGCGTAGGTTGCAGTGAGCCTAGATCATGCCACTGCACTCCAGCCTGAGCGACAGAGCAAGACTATCTCAAAAAAAAAAAAAAAAAAAGAAAGAAAAAAAAAAGAATTTTGAATTAATTTAATTCACAAATGAAGACACTGCATCCCTAAATTCTATTACATAAATGTTAGTAATGTTTTCTCTAACTTTATAACCACAATAGCTCATTGATTTCCTAAAATTATAGGGCATAACTAACAAATTGATTTAAAAAATATGTACAACTGTAGTACACAATTGTCAAGAACTATTTACTTTTGCTTAGTTGAAATATTTGGTACAGCCTTTGTAAATAAATACTAATCATGTCTATTCAGACCTATAATGTGCTAAAGATTTTGTTTAAGAATTCAAGAAAGAGGCATAAATATCTCTATAAGCTTTACTCACCCTATACTCTTCATATGAATAAATCCTTAAATGAGTCTGCTAATCAATGTAATTATTTTTCTCATTTCTTATGTTAAATATCACTCATTGAATACATACTCTCCCTTTAAAATAGATACAAATAGCAAGCTTGTTTATTTTCTAAGAAAGTGATAGTTTCAATTCCTCTGTGAAAGCAGACAGATATTCCAGGTTTTCTTAAACTAAACTTTATATTAAAATGCTTACAAATTCTAATGCAATTGTAAGAGATAACACAGAAAGGTGTCAGGTACCTTTTTCCCAGTTTCCCCCAATGGTGACATCTTTACAAGCCAGATGTTATAATTCTGCCATAAGCACTGCTACAGTCAGCACAGAGGATGGCCATCACCAAAGGGTCCCTTCTGTTACCCTTTCACAGCCATTCATCCTGAGAAGCATGAATCTGTTCTCTACTTCTATCATTTTATCATTTTGAGAATGTTCTATAAATGAAATTATTCAGTGTATGATCTTTGGGGATGGGCTTTCCTCACACAGCACATTTCCCATGAAATCCATCCAAGATATTGTGTATACCAACAGTCTGCTCCTTTCTTACTGCTGAGTAATATTCTATAGTATGGAGTTACCAGTTTGTTTAACCATTTACCCATTAAAAGACATCAAAGTTGTTTCCATGTTTTGCTAATGTGAATAAAACTGCTTATGAACATTCATTTACAGATTTTTTTGTGGGTACATATGTCTTCATTTCTCTAGGACAAATAACTAAGAGTATAACTCTGTCAACTGGTAAATACATATGCCATTTTTAAAGAAACTGCTATATTCTTTTCCATTTTATATTCCCACTAGCAATTTGTAGGTAATACAATCTCTCCACAGCCTCACCAGCATTGGTGTTGTCTTTATTTAGTATTGTAGCCATTTACATACTTTACCACTTCCTCTAGATATTATTTTATACATTGATAACTTGTCATACTCTACTGCAGTTGCTATTTTATAGGTTAAGTTTAGAAATCTTACCTTCCCTTGCATCTGTGTTTAAATTTGACTGAAATATTTCCTCTACATGTAGAACTACATTAGACTATGTTATAACTTTTGCAACCCTCAAACATAATTTAGAAAACTCAAGAGGAGAAAAAAAGTGCATGTGTTTACCCATATTTTTGCTTACTACGTTTTTCCCTCTTTCTTTTTTTGCAAAATTCCCTCTTTTGTTGTTTCATTTGTTTAGAAAATTTCCTTAGCCATTCTTTTAGGGTAGGTCTGCTGGTGACAAATTCGCTTAGTTTTTCCTTATCTAAAAAATGTATTGATTTCTTCTTTATTCCTGAACGACATTTTCACTGGGTATAATATTACGGGTTGGCAGTTCTTTTCTTTCAGCATTTGAAAAACACTGTGCCACTTCCTTCTAGCCTTCACAGTGTCTGATGAAAAATCCACTGTAATTAGAACAATTTTACTGCTACAGAGGTGTGATATTTCTCTGGCTTCTTTCAAGATTAAAATTTGTCTTTAGTTTTAAGAAGTTTAATTATGATGTGTGTTGGTATGGGTTTCTTTGGGTTTTTCCTGTTTTAGTTTCACCCTGCTTTAGGAATCCATCCATAACTTCACGTCTCTTGCAAACTTCAGAAAATTTCCAACCATCATTTCATTTCTTTGAACATTCACCCACCATTATCTTCTCCTTCCAGGACTCCCCTGACACAAACTTTAAATGCTCTGTTAGAGGTCCACAGGTCTCTAAGTCTCTATTCCCTTTTTCTTTTTCCAGCTAGGTTTTCTTTGTCATTTGGACTGTGTCATTTCTATGTTCCATCTTCCAGTTTACTGACTCTTTTCTCTGTCCCTTCCATCCTTCTGTCAAACCCATCAGTGAGTGTTTTATTTCAGAAATGTCAAACAAAAGGCTCTCCACTCGGCCTTTACTAGCGTTTGTGGGGACAAGGATAGGGCTGCAGTTTTTCTGTTGCATTTGACTGGAGTAGACTGGCTATTGTCTAAATATTTTCTGTGTTGCCAGGCAGCCCCTTTCCGAGTCCTTTGGATAAAAACAGGCCATTGTTGGGGATTTCTTCCTTCCTTCCTTTCTTTCATCCTTTTCCCTTCCCTTCTGTCTTCCTTTCCCCTCCCCTCTCTCTCTCTTTCTCTCTCTCACTCTCTCTCTCTGCCTCTCCCTCCCTCTCCGCTTCTTCTGTCTTCTCTTTTTGTCTATACATGTTGACATTTCGAGGTTATCAGTTTCTTCAGTTCCACATCTACAGTGATGTGACAAAAAGAAAACTCAAGAAATTCACCTCTGTATCCTTCCTTGGGTTCTAAAATCCCTAGTCCGTCCACATTCTTCTCAACACTTTCAGAATCTTCATAAGCTTGTACAGCTGACCCTTGAATAACATGGGTTTAAACTGCGTGGGTCCATTTATAGGGAGATTTTCTTCTGTCTCTGTCACCCCTGAGAGAGCAAGACTAACTCCACCTCTTCCTTTTCCTCTTTAGCCTACTCAATATGAAGACAAAGATGATGAAAATCTTTATGATCTACTTCTACTTAATGTATAGTAAGTATGCTTTCTCCTTTTTGTAATGTTCTTGTGTTATCTCTAGCTTTTTATTATAACCATACGGTACACATTACATATAAAAATTATGTGTTATTCAACTGTTTATGGTATCAATAAGGCTTCCCATCAATAGTAGGTGATTGGTAAAGTTTGGAGGGAGATAAAGCATACATGAATTTTGACTGCGTAGTGGTTGGCACCCCTAACTCCACGACGCCACAAGTCAACTGTACAATATACAGTGTCTAGGCTTTTTGGTGTGGTTGCTGGGAGGAAGAGGGAGAAGTATGTCTACTCCAGCTTCCCAGAAGCAGAATGTGTACCAGATCATTCATTTTTCGATGTTTATATTTTTTCCATTTTCCTTTAATTCTTTAAAGTTCTTAAAGTCTAGCCAATAACAAAACTAAACAGATTAGTGTGTATGAAAAGAACTATACTCTAACAGTGCTTCTCTAAGTGGCCTGTGGATATGCTCTCCCAGAACTGAGAATTCTATGCAAAATTTTTAGATGTGACATCAATTCTATTACAATCTTACAAATATCCTTTGCCAGTTAAATAGACAAACTCATTTTTTTAAATTATGAAATTTCATAAGATTATAGTCTCAAGCTATATTTTCCCCAAAGTACCTGCGGTGAGGCACTAAAAATAATTTCCTCCTCCAAGAAGGTGAAACTAAGTGTGAGAGATACTGCTCAGTATGTGGGGTGACGATTGCCTCAGTTTTCTAGGACACTCCTAACATATACCTTTGGTCCTAGAATAATTATTGATAGGGTCTTCTTTTATACTCACAATATCTCATTTTGCATGATAAGCTAATATATATGTTCATATGACCTATGATAATGAATAAAAGAAAATGTAAAACAGGAGGAAACCCCCAGCAAGCATAGATATGACTCCCGCCATTTCATTTTCTCTTCAGGACACCAAGGTGTATATTTAGCATTCATTAGTGAAAGCATTAAATAGCTCATATGCAAGGTCCATCTTCTTTTTCTCAGCAGCAACTTATTATATTTTGTGCTTATACTGTGAAATATAGCACCTGTAATAATGGGTAACTAAATGGTATTGACTAAATAGTTGTAAACGTATGTTCTAAGATTATACAAGAATATCAAAGGATGCTAAAATTCTGCCAATTGTATGCTTTAATAAAATGTAGGCATCAAGTTGCAATTACATGTGTAACTTCCTAGTCTTTACAGTGAAACTCTTATGGAAACACAGTTTGCCAGCTTCTCGGCACCTAAATCATTTAACTGTGAATTACCAGAAGTTCCATAAATATCAACTTTTCTTTTTCAGTGTCCTCAGACCTAAGTTCTCAACAGCCAGCTAGACATCTCCACACACACATATTCAGCTGGCTTCAACTCCCATGATGATGAAACAACGCAGAACCCTTCCCCCAACCAACTAGGTCTTCAGACTTCCCATTTCCTTCTACGGCATCCCATTTTTCTCCAGTTCCCCACCAATGAAACTTCAATGCCAAGTTAGTCAAGGTTTTGTGAAATATAGCCCATACTTTATTTTTGGTCCAGTCTGCAACATCTCCTTTAGGTTCTAGAAGAACAAGAACTCATCCTTTTTGTCGAGCATTCCCTGTGCTCATTCTTCCATTCCTCTATCTGTGGAATCCTACCTCAATTCTATTCATCCATGAAGTTCTACCTGGTAACTTCCAACCAGATGTGTTTTCTCCACCTTTAAAACTTCATAATATTTTCAGGTGCGATATGGCAGTTTTGTTTCACATTCTTATATTATGGCTATTAGGTTGAACCACATGCTATTGTTGAACCTATAAAAACAGCAATTCCATATGGTTCAATCTTTCTTTTAGTTTTAGGGCTCATAAAGAAAGACCAGCCTCCATGAAAACAGGGGCTGAGTTTTGTCTCTCTTTTGGATCCCTTGAGAAGCCTAGAACATTGGAAGTGCTTAAGAAGTGTTTGTCAAAATAAACACTCTTAAATCAATACATATCTTATGCATATATGTTTGTAAGGTCAATCCTCTGAGGCAATTAGTCTAACTGCATAGGAGATCACTAATTGTTTTACGAATCAGCACTAATGAGAGTGTTAGAACCTGAAAGTTCTAGCAATATAAAATGTTTTGATTCAAGGAGCTGCTTTAAAGTTATTTATTTGTAAAGGAAACATTCTTGGATTTAGAGGTTGGCAGATATAGTGAAAAGCTTTTTAGTTGACTGAAAAAAAAAAAATCAAAACACTTTTTAGCATACGCACTTCCCTTATAAAACCAAATTGCCTGAAAGCAAAGCCCAGCAGTTTGTGCACAAGGAGTGTGGGCCTCAACACCATCAGCAGGAGATGCAATGGAGAATGACAGGAACAATTTGCATTTCTATGGCTTCTTTGTATACCCCAATCCTGAGAGCATTTAACAAAACCATAAATATCATTGCCCAGAAGAGACAGGGAATAGGATGCAGATCCAAGGGCGGGCTTTCTGTGCCCCAGCCCGCAATGCACTGCAGCGGTCCCCACATAGCTGTAAACCTGAGTGCAATTAATTGATGCTGGTCAAGAAAAGGGGAACATATGTCTGTCGGGTCCTTAACAGTCACAAGAACCATTCACAGAAAGTGTTTGGTCTTTCTCGCGTTCACAAAGAATACCATCAACACATGGTGAGTTGTATTTGCGAGTTTCCCCAACAAATGACTGGTCTTCAGCTCTAGGTGATGGTGGTATTATCAATCACCTCACCAGTTCCCCCTAATTCCTACAAAAGTCACCAATCCGAATGAAAAGTATGTAGGGCTTTTATGGGGCCAGGAGCAGTAGGCTGCCGGAAGCTCTGCTGGGGCCAGAAAGAAGAGAGCTTCATTCACTCTATTACTTTGCAGGGGCCTATTTCCGGGGTCAGTTTTACTGAACCCTGGAGAAATTCAATGCAAAGGTGTACTTTTGTTGTGCTCCAGGCTGCCTTCCCCACTGCGAGATTCTGGTCCTGGCCAAGGAGTACTCAAAAAAGCTAGCTGCCTGTGGGGCCCGGAGCCCACACCTCCTCCATCCAGCGGAGCAGCAACCCTCACTATCCTCCAGGGGTCACAATTGGGTTACGAATTCGTCATGGCGCAGAGACTGAGCAGCCTGACTGGGAACCATTTATTCGAACCCTTCTTCATTAAGATTCAAATGGAATAAGTAAGGCAGAAATTGAACAGACACAGAAATTGTGCCTTGCTGCTCCTGTAGTCAGTAAACATTTATTCACTAAGCCTAGCTCGTGTGTTCTCTCTCTCTCTGTCTCTCTCTCTCACACAGTTGTTCTTCCAATCTTTCCTGCTTGCTGTTTTAATGCATAATTAAGAAGGTCAGAATTAATGAAGCAGTGTGGAGTAAAGTTCAAGGAATCCCCAGGCACTGTTTATTCTATTAGATCTCAAGCATGAATGTCAGATTGGCAGCGCAGGCAGCATCAGCAATGGGGCTGGCAGCGTCCCAGGAACGGCCGCCAAGGGAGACTCACCTGCACAGTCCAGTCATTCCTCAGCTCCTTCCCTGCGAAAATCACACGCAACTGGTCAGCTGGAACCCCCTGTCGCTTAGCAACCACCTCCTTGAGCTCGAAGATGCTGGTGTCAGAATCGACCTCCACTGGGAAACCATGGCTGGAGTTGAACCTGACAAACACTGACCAAGGAAATTGGAAGGAAGAAAAGAAGTGAGCATCATTCAAAGAGCTTAAATGGCCACAGCAACATTTCCCAACTGACTCACCCCTTGCAGCCCTTCAGGGAATGGCATATATTTTCTCTCACTTACAACAAAAAACTTAATGCTACAGAGCAATATTTGGGAAAACCAGAGTTACCCATGAGATTTCCCTTTCATATATTAGTCAGTGACCTGCAAACCAAAATTGCATTCTCCCTTTGACATCCATCCTGGGAAACAGAGAGACTTGAGCAGAACACTTGCTTGATTGGAATTGAAAGAGTCCCATGAGTTTATTGAAAAAACTCAGCTCTGACAGCTCCTACAAACTCACACTCCCTCCACAGTGACCCTCTTAATAAAAACAGGAGGCAATGTGTTAGCACTCAAGGAACAGTAATGGAAACATTTCAAGCTGCTCTATAGACCAGAGTGAGGACCCACTGGGGCTATGGCTCAGAGCCCTAGTCTTGGATGGTCCTGGCCAAAATGCTCCAGTGGGTCTATGAAGACAATTATTTGCCCCCTTTTTTTGGGAGGGAGGGGGCGGGGACACTAGTGACACCATGTCTTATTGAAACCACTGTTCCCCGTGAGAGCCAGGCTGCATCCTCTAGTCTTTCTGCATGCTGTCTTCTCCCCGCAACTGCTGTCCACCTCTTGAGTCTCTTATCTGCCCTTTCCTTTCCATTCTTTCTCTCACTGCTCTAAGTCACGCTCTCATCACATCTTTTCTAGAGTCTCATAATAGCCCTAAACTGTAGTCTAGATCCACTCTATTTACCTCCACAAAGCCCTACATAATTCTGCAAAATGAGCCTCATTAATACAGAGTTACGTCATACCACTCAAACCTTCAAAGTCTCGCGCTGTCAGCTGGTGAGAAAAGAATCCAAGATCCCTCTCATCTAGCACAAATCTATATTCCGGCATTTTTTTCATTAGTCTCTATGTGTACTCTGTTAAACTAAATGCTCCCAGAAAAAAAAAAAATCACAGAAAGCTGTTGCACCCAACTTCTTGCTTTTATTCATGACCTCCCTCCTTCTCCTCTTCCTGTTGAAATCGTGCCTACTCCCGCACGCCTACTTCAAATGTGACCTTCTCCAAGAAGCCTCTGGCTATCAGCTCCTGCAAAAAACCTGATCTTGCCTATTCAGGGTACCAGTGGCATTTACTATCTACATCTTATAAAATTCACCACATTCCTTGTGGAAGCAGGATAGCGCAGGGGTTAAAAGTGCATCCTGCACCATTAGGAAGACTCATGCAAAAATCCCCGCAGGCTCCTTTAATTGGCTTGGGAGCCTAGGGGTAAATCCATTAACCTTTCCTCTTTAGGTCTCAGTTCCCTTATCTTGAAAACATAAACCACAGATCATTATTTGACTCATTAAATAATATTTATAGTATTTAAAACTATCATATTGTAACCTTTCAAAATAATGGATATTTGCATAAGTCTTAGTGGTTCTTGATACACATTTTGCCTTCTTTAAAAGATGACAAACTCCTCAAGGGCAAGTACTATTGTTTATTTACTGCTGTGTTTCTCTTAAATGTAGTGCTATAGCTAACTATTGCTCAAATCCAATGTGAGATGACCCACCTCATCATAATTCTAATAAAGTAATCATTACAATGCCAGTAATAATCAGGCACTTGCTATGTGCCAGATGCTGTGCTCTACACATGCTTTTTCTAAGCCTACCAGTGATCTGGTCAGGTCACTATTAGATCCTCATTTTACAGAATAGAAAAAGAAGGCTCAGGGAGTGGTACCCACTTTTCTAAGGATATCAATTACTTTGTAATAGAAACAGATTTCAAATTTATTTCAATCTAACTCTAAAGCTCATTCCATTTCTACTAAAATAGGCTTCCTGAAACCATCTCAGAAGAAAAATGCAGGCCAGGCACAGTGGCTCATACTTGTAATCCTAACACTTTGGGAGGCCAAGGGGTAAGGATCACTTGAGCCCAGAAATTCAAGATCAGCCTAGGCAACAAGACGAGACCCCATCTCTACAAAATTTTTTAAAAACAATCAGCTGGGTGTGGTGGCGTGCACCTGCAGTCCTAGCTACTTGGGAGGCTGAGGTGGGATGATTGTTTAAGCCCAGGAATTAGAGGTTTCAGTGAGTTATGATTGTGCCACTTGGTCACCCTGGGTGACAGAATTTGCCTCAAAAAAAAAAAAATCCATATATTCATCACTCATGATTAAAAAGATTACAACAAAAAGGCTTTATGACTTAAATCAGATATTCCCTACATGGGTGAGCAGTACAAATAAATAAAAGCTCCAGTGAGGAGCTAAGAGCAAAGAACCATGAACGATAACCATGAACAACATGGGCACCAAAACAGAAATGACTCTCAAGTGAGGGCAGGTGGCCTAGACGGCACCACAAGATGCCATCTCTGACCAGTATGGAAAATGTTTAGAAAAAGGAAGGACTGCCAGTGACAAAGTGCTCCAAATAAGGAAAATTCAGAAAAATACTAATTACAGAAGAAAAGGTCCTTTTGATATACTTTTAAGTCAATTTCATTTGACACCTTTGAAAATAAAGGAGAAGAAATAAAAACGTATTGGAAGCCCTGAGGTATCTTCACAGCATCCTCAGATCAAAGACCCTAGGACAACCAATTCATCAGATAACACACATGACAAGTTAGGGGCTATAGGGACAAAAGATAAGGTCCCAGTTCTAAATTTCAATTTCTACTAGTGAGAATAGATTTAAAGTAAAACACCATAGGAAGGAAAGTGGGAAGAAGCAGTTGGAATTTGTGTCAAAGCTGCTATAAAACCAGATAAAAATTCCAGGAGATTCTAAGGTTATGATTTTGCTCCAGGGGTTCAAATCATAGAACTCGCACTACAACAAAAAGAAATGCAAATCAAAACCACACTGAGATACCACCTCATGCCAGTTAGAATGGTGATCATTTAAAAATCTGGAGAAAACAGATGCTAGAGAGGATGTGGAGAAATAGGAACACTTTTACACTGTTGGTGGGAGTGTAAACTAGTTCAACCATTGTGGAAGACAGTGTGGCGGTTCCTCAAGGACCTAGAAATAGAAATTCTATTTGACCCAGCAATCCCATTACTGAGTATATACCCAAAGGATTATAAATCACTCAATTATAAAGACACATGCACACGTATGTTGACTGCGGCACTGTTTACAATAGCAAAGACCTGGAACCAACCAAAATGCCCATCGATGATAGACTGGACAAGGAAAATGTGGCACATATACACCATGGAATACTATGCAGCCATAAAACATGATGAGTTTGTGTCCTTTGTAGGGACATGGGTGAATCTGGAAACCATTATTCTCTGTAAACTTACACAAGAACGGAAAATCCAACACAGCATGTTCTCACTCATAGGTGGGTGCTGAACAATGAGAACACATGGACACGGGGAGTGGAGCATCACACACTGGGGCCTGTTTTGGGGCAGCCAAGGGAGGGATAGTGGAGGGTTGGGGAGGTCGGGGAGGGATAACATGGGAAGAAATGCCAGATGTAGGTGACGGGGGATGGAGGCAGCAAACCACATTGCCATGTGTGTACCTATGCAACAATCCTGCATGATCTGCACATGTACCCCAGAACCTAAAGTACAATTTAAAAAAGAAAAAGAATTTGTTTGTAAAGGGAACTGTAAAAAATCTT